>QVRM01005067.1:0-48580 GCA_003439945.1 Dermanyssus gallinae
TTTATGAAGTTCTACCACCCCTTAAAATTAGTTTAGGACCACCAATATATTATATATATATATATATAGAGAGAGAGAGGTCGCGGCATTTTAAAGTCGTGACCACCTCTGTTTAAGCGAACACACGTGATTTTAACATGCGTTGCCCTTAGCGCACCGCCGTCCACCGACTTCACAAAATAATTCACATGTATGCTTTCAACTAAATCATATTCGTTCTGACTCTGTTAACTATTTTTTTTGATTGGCCGCGTTTTACGCCTATGGCTCTGGCTGAGCTTTCTATAGTCGGTGGCTGGCTAGCTGGCAAGAAGCACCTGAGGTGTATGGGGCATGCATGACAATAACATATATTAATGCTCTGTTCGCAGTACCTGACAGTAGTAGCGTCGTCAGAAAGGTTTTCACTGGTGTCCGAAGCGAGAGATGTACGGGTTAGATCTTTACATGACGCTACCTACATTAAAGACGCTATCTGGTGGTCCGTCCCAAATTGACCTGCTTCATCACAGCCACTGGTATTGCTGGAACAGCCGTCATCGCTGCGGCTGAAGCGGCAGACATCAACTGAAAGACCGAATGCGGCAAGCCTTACGACAGGCTATATAGACTCCACTGACCCGTGGGTATGCAGTGCGTTCACCGCTGTCTCGCGTTTCATTAGTTAGTGGCGGCAAAGTTTTGCACGAGTTAAATTCGACGCGTTTTGCCCGAATCTGCGATTACTGCTTCCTTTTTGTTGTTAATATTGTTGAGCTGCTGGTGCTGCTACTGTTGTTGTCGTTACCCTTGTAGTCGTTCTCATTCATTTTATTCGGCTGTCCGACGGACAGCCGAGTGCACAGTGAGCATCGTATTGGAACAGTGTTGTCGGGAATGATGACGATGATGATGATGATGATGCTGAGGGCAGCAAACTCTTTAGGCATGTCCTGCCCTTCGAACCCCATCGGGTGTCGGCCGATAGTGGCGTTTTGACACCGCCGCTGCAGCAGCAACAGCAGCAAGAACAAACCCTCCTAGGAGAAACGACACACAGAGTTTATCATAACGTATTTTGTTTTGTTGTTGTTGTTGTTGTTGTTCTCGTTGCCTTTGTTGTTGTTGTGATTGCGGTTCCTCATTGTCATAGTCGGGTCTGAAGCCGCCAGGGCAAACCGCCGGCTCTGCCACCTCACCGAGCGGGGGCCGGGTGGGTTGGGTGGATGGTTGTGAGAATGAGGTCCGATATACTTTTTGTTGTTAGGCGTACTGCAAACGCAGACATTGGTTGCAAGTGGTGTTGATGGCTGTGCGGGCCTTCGTCGTGCTCGTCATGCGCTCGACGCTCCCGGGAAAACCATTTATCTTCGGACATTCGCCCGGCTCTGTTTTACTCGGCCAAATGGAAAGACCGTACGAGCTTTTCATGTGGACATCCGCGACAGGCAAACACCAACAGTAGCGATGACCGCAGCGCAGCAAAAGCAACGGCGGCAGCAGCAGCAACCAATTCACTAGCGGAACAGACACGCGTTGAAATCGGCGCGGAAGAAGGAAGCGTCAAGACTCCAGCGCACAGCAAAATCTCTAGCCCTGACCAGCTGAATATAATATATATATATAATATATATATAGATATATATATAATTTATATATATATATATACATATATATAAACATATATATATATATGTTTACACATACTTGTGTACATGTACATATATTTCTGTACAACACACTCGGCTTATTATATACGTCTCAATGTTACCATGTGTCCAGTTTGTCACTTTCATTCCCGTCCCGTCTTGTTTAGGCATTCGGGCGCAGTATGAATGCCCGAACTGCACGAATCGAGTTTGCTCTAGATTCTGATTCAAAGAAAGAGCAACAGCCCAACTCTAGAGGTAGAGTAGATTTAACTGAGTACATGATGAGTTGACGAGTGAAGTGTTGACACACGCAGCAGCGCAAAGGCGTCTGGCAACTGCGGCATTAGCGGACGTCTTTACGCGGCCAAACCAGAGCGGCCATGCAGACTCGTATGGAATGGAAGAAAAGCCGTTTGGATGTTAAAGGACGTCAAAGGATTCTGCCATAATACGCTAATTGGCGTTTCAAAGTTAGTAGCGGCGCCTCTCCAACGAGGTACCACAACTGTTATCGAAAATGTCGAAAAGTTATCGGTGCTACAAGTTTAGATTCCTGTTTGGAGCATCTTAAGTATCACTATTTTCACAGGATTTGAGTTAATCTCTTTGTGGGTCTAGAATGGGCTATTCTAAAAATAATGGTCAATGACAGTGGAACGCTATTCTAAAAACAATGGTATATCATTTACGTAATTGTCCTTTTGCTGAGGTCGCACAATGTGAGGCTCTCGGGGTGATGTTTGGCAGAGCAATGAAGTTCCGGCTCCAATATCTGAGACTGGCTGTGGCTGCAGCTCGGTTAGGTAACGTAGTCCTTTAAAGCGTTTATCAGTCAAGATGTTCAGATTATGTCAATTATTTGAGACATTGGCTTACCAAAATTGACATACTGTTCCCAGATTTAGGCATTACAAAACGATGTACTATGACAGTTAAGTTACCTCCATGTATCGATGTTGTGAATAAATCTTTATTTTGCTGTGTATAATTTGCATGGCGTGTAATTATTGTTATTTCATCGTCAACACCCTTTTCATTATATATATACATATTGTTTTTTTTGTATAATAAATACTGGGATCAAAATTTGCAAAACGTCAAAAGGATCGTTTTGTAACGCACTGAAACCGTACCTGTGACACCTAAATGAAGGCTCATTGGTTATTTTCCTTACTTTGCTTATTCGACGCATATAGTTATCAATAAAAGGACTTATAATGAAAAATGCTGGGTTATACAAAGATGTTATATAAGCGTTTAGTATTTGTCATTAAGCGCCATATCATATTCCAAACCCGGGATCCCATAACACAATTTAAGGACATCTGCACTACAACTGCTCCCTTCATTCCTTAAATCCCGTGGCCCATCGTATTACGATTACGCAAATGCTCGGACGTGCAATTGTAGCTTTTGTCGTGCCCTGCTATTAATTATGGTGTATCTCATAATGCTAATTACTATGAAGGACCACTATCTGCGAGAGTCAAACCTGATTGCCCATTCTTATAGTAATCAGATACCAAGCACTGATTAAGGTAGCCTTGACTATAAACGTCTTATAACTTATAGTCATATTTATATACAATGAGTTCGGCCAATTATGGGTTCGTTTTGTACGGTGAATGTGAATAATCAATTTATTTCGTAGATTATTTGCATTTGACAATCGACAAAATTGCATACATAACGAACGCATCGCTTGGATTAGTTTAATTGCACTTAACTAGACGTGGGTGCGTAAAACGTGCCGACGTATACGTGCCCCTGAAATTGATTCTTTGAGAGAAGAACATTTTAAAACGTTTGGAGAGTATCAAAAATTATCTTGACCACATGTTTGCATCCAAGAAGGACAAATTCTGCAAGTTTCTGCTTAGAGAAACATTGGACGAGAACTAGAAAAGAAACGTACATCGATGCACATCTGTTCCGTTTTTCGAAGTTTCCATGACAACACCCCACTTTCCAGGAGTGCGTTAGCCTCCCTACCTGCCATGGGCGCTACAAATGACTCTGTAGATACAAATAACTAAATTTGCCTCTAATACTCGACAAAATCGTTTAACTGCCTTAGAGTATACGTACACTTACAGATGGCACTAGTGGTGCTCATCTCCAGAGTTATTGTAATTTATAACTGCTGTATTTTGCTACGATAACAACTACAGAGCCAAGGGGAGAAGCCAATCAATCTGTCTAAACGCACAACGCGGGACTAATCGTAATGTTGCTAAGGTGGGGCATACAATGCTAGCAGCACCAATGCATGCGCTTGGAACGGTAATAATCTTACCTTAAAAAGTGGTGCACATAATGGTTGCAGTTTGCGGCATGTAAACTTTTCTCGTCATCTTTTCCTTGTCGATCGAGGAGGAAAGTCTGTAGTAGACTGGGCTGTAATAGTCTTCGACGCGGCGGTGCCCACGTGTGACGCTTGTTTGCTGTCTCTATGTGATCGGCGCGGGGGGATTAGAGCGTATCGCCTCAAGCGCATCGGGTCGTCTCAGAGCGCGTTGTTGTTACGTTACTTAGTCGTTGCTGGACAACAGCGCCGTCATGACCGGTCTAAACGTGCCAGAAAGCAGGCGGGTCTCGCAGAAAGGCGAGAGTGTTTGGGAAGGGAAGATGCCATTGCACGACGTCGCCCTTGAGCTAGCCTCCTAAAGGGGAAGCGTATAAGGGGACGTACTCGGAGATATGCCTTCTGTGTAAAGTATAGAACACATGCGAGCTGCTACAAATGGACGTACACGCGAGGTACAAAACGTGGATAGGCACGAGCAAGATTATTGACACTTTTGGCAGGACGTATGCCCATATTAAGATGCGCGACTATGTATATATATATATATATATATATACTCTTACATAATCCAATATACACAGAGTCTCCCAAAAAGATTTCGGAAACATATAAACAATTTTTTTTTTTAATATTTTCCGTAAGTCTATTGCCCGTGTACGGTTTTTTCAAGACATGGCTAATTTTAATTCACTCCGGCATTTACCTTGTCTAAATTGGAAACCATGCAAACCAATTTAAGAATGGCCGGTCTGGGTCTCGAACTCAGTCCCTCCCGAATGCAAGGCAAAGGCTTTGCCACTAAGCCATCTTGCTTGTAGAGCCAACTTTTTTTCCAATGGCATATAATCTCTGAAGAGTTTTGTTTCGGAAATCTCTCGTAAGTGAGATTACTAAAATCAGTGACACTGGTGTCGTCGCTCGACATAAATATGCAATTGCGAGACAACTAGTCCTCCCATACAAAAACTAAGCACATCATCGTGTTCGTGAGAAAATGCTGCTTCCTTCGAATGACATATAACACTAAGCAGAAAATGCGACATGGTCGTTTAGAACAGAATTCGAATGAATGATGTTAGCTTCTTGTTTGTTAGTTTTCACACCAAAGAACTCAAAGTCATAACCCTACAACCGTTCACAGCGCTCAAAACTAACGCATTTAGTCAAATGCGTATTTTATGACAATCATTTCGTGGTACCACACCTGTGTCAATGCGAGCCGTGATTGCGGAGTAATTCAGATCTTTCAGCGGGCAGGTCGAGATTGAGTGCATGCATACATGACTGTTTGGCATATTGGTAAAGTTATCACGTCCATTCTGAAACAAAAATTTTCAGAAATCATATTCCATTGGAAAAAATATTTGGCTTAACGAGCTCTACACATTTTTATATGTTTTCCGAAATCTTTCTGGAGACCCTGTATATATGTTGTGGCGCAACAGGTCGGCGGCAGTGAACGTGCTTTGATGTCGTTAGCATAGGAGCAGCCTCATGTCCTGGATTGTTTGTGATGGTGTCGATGTTGTGGCTGTGGACGATCCCTTGATCGTTGAAGTGCATGTTCTCTGTCGAGTCATCTTACTGGCGTCGTCCTGTATCAACAGTTATAGTAGGTGGTTGTTCTGTTTCTGTATTGTGGATAGCTCCGTCACAAGATCGCCTCGATACACACCAAAAGGGTGGAGCAGTAGACTGAGCCAAGTGAGCTCGTCCGATTCGGCCGAATGGTTCGCGGAGATACTTTCGAGCAGTTACTGTAAGACAATAACTAGTGGTGTGTCTCTGTAGAGCTTTTACTCCACAATTACGGCTTGCATTGCCATAGGTTTGGTGCCAAAATGATCTTCATGAAATGCGCCTTTGTCTGAATGCATTACTTTCGAGCGCTGTGAATGGCTTTAGAGTGCAGAGTTATGATTTTGAGGTATTTGTTGTGAAAGCAAATAAAATAGCTTCATGTTTGCGAATTCCTTCAATCGATTATGTATATTTCAATCGGATTGAGTATTATATACAGTTCAAAAATGTTTCTTTATAATGTGCTATCTTCTTCACGCCTTCGGCGAGAGAAGTAGTGCAACGATTTTTGGTCCAGCGCTGTGCATTCCACTGCATGGTACTTTGCATATCTCTGCAGGCAGAACCAAAGTGCACAACTCGGACTCCTCGTGAAAGGCTGCGTTTGAGCATACCAGGTAGTGATAACCATGCACTATGTACCTGGTGTATACGTGACGACTGTCACATGTAGGACCAAACCAAAGGTGCACGGCATTGAAAGCGTCCAAACCACCGACCTCCCGTCTGGCCTGTTCGGCTTTAGCTTCATACTCCTGTAGTGTTAGTCGGATTGTTTCAGTACCCGGTGGATAAGCTGACATGACATACACAAAGCGGCTTCTTGCCCGGATAGGCAAGCAACGCACTCGCTTCATATCTAATAAAAAACTCCTTTCACACTGGTTAAAATTTGCCAGCGTGGGGTAGTTCCACACCCTGTCAAGACATACATCAGCTCCGGAACAATCTTAAGCACAAAGAGCCTTACTGCGGAGAAAACGGACAGTTTTCGGACATTACGTACTTCCTTGTAAATAGAGACAAGTGCCTTCCGTGCTGTTTCGTTTATATGCGCTGGGAACGTCGGTCCTGTACAATGAACCCATAGGCCAAGATACTAGAACAAGTTAACCAACTGCAATTCTTGGCCGCAGCAACGTATAACGTCTCTTGCAGCCAATCGACCTCCACGCCTGAATTTCATGGCTTTGGCCTTTCTGGTGCTTATCTCAAGTCCCTTCGAGACAAGGAACACCGCTATCATAGAGGTGATGCGCTTGATGGCGCCTAGGTCGCGATGACCGACCACGATATTATCTGCGTACATCACCACCAAGGCTGTTTGGTACTCCTATCGGACATAACCGACGAGGTCAGCAGTGAGAAGTGTAAACGAGACGCAGCTTAGCAAGTCTCCTTGCGGAGTTCCCATATTTTGCTTAATCTCCAATACACTCTTATCATCAACAAGGTGTCGTCCTCAAATAAACTTGCTATTACACTCAGGAGAGAGCTACCCACTCCTGCTCGTTGGAATGTTTCAACCAACAGATGGCGAGGGGCTTTTCAAAGGCCTTGACGCAGTCAATAAAACTGCATAAAGATGACCTTTTGGTTGTGCCACAGCTCGCTTGATTTCTGACTGGAGAACGTTAATTGCATCACGGGTGCCTCGGCCTCTCCTCAAGCCGAATTGGTCCGGTGGAAGTGCCTCTTTAGCCACGTGCGCAATTCACCAAATAATTAACTTACAAAAAATATTTTTCAATGTGCGGTCTGACGCCACTCCACGATAGAGATTTGGATCCTGTTTGTCGTTACCATGCCTACGCCTTGAACAGAAGCGAAAGCCTGGCAATTTTTGCAAATTCTGTTAACTAAAAGACCATATCGCATTTTCTTGCCGGCGTTATTGTTCTTCAGATGCAACAGAATTTTTAACACGAGCATGTTGGGTTTGTATAGGAGACCTGATTGTATCGCAATTGCATATTTTGTGCTTCTATGTTGGACAAGAACACCAGTGTGACAGATTTTAGTAATATCACTCCCACTCCGAGACAAGACTTTTCAGAGACCATGTTCCCTTGGAAAAAATATTTGCTTTAACGAGCTTTACAATTCCGTATACGTTTTCGAAATCTTTTTGGGATACTCTTTATATATATATATACTCTTGATACACATACATTAATAATGATATATATATACTCACCTAAAAAATGAAACAACAGCATACAAGTTTTCTGGCGCCAGGTACGTTTGTTTAATGTTGGACATAGCGAAGAAGCATTGGTGTCTGGTATAGAAAATATAAATGTAGTTTAATACAGACTTAAAACTCCTCGTGGCTCCATGTCAGATAGTTCTTAACACGCCTATCAGGACGACAGAGCGTGATATGATGGGTTATGTTCTATTAATATTTCTGTCTAGTGCTTATATCGGGAGCGCCGGCTATTCTAGCTGTCTTAGTAAATCAAATTTGCTTTGCTTAGTTTTAGCGATATATATATATATATATCATAGGGATTTTAAAAGAACACTGGAGACAGGACTGACTTTACGGCGGGCTGGTCTAAGACCAAGCTCTTGCATTTTTGGTATTCGTTCTGCCTAGCTGGACGTCATTCGATAAGCCATGCACTTTCTGGCTTCTCCGACTTCTTAGATTCAAGGATTTATTTTTCTTGCTACTGTCCTATCGTTACGCAAGACTTTCATGTGCTACGGTTCCGATCAGAAGGTTTTCTCTACTCACGCTTAGAAACGCAATCCGTTTGGCAAATAATACGAATTTTTCTAAGTTAGTCCTCAGTAGGGGTCCTTGCAGTAACTAAAGAATACATTTTAAAATTAGTGTTTAATTTTTTTGTTGTATTCAACATTATATTTGCAAATAATTGCTGTATGTACTAAGTATATGTATCGGAGACTAGCCGCGTATCACTTATAGCCATAAAAATGTGGAAAATTGCGCACTTCAATATCACTTCAAGTATATTCAATTTTAGCATTGACTACGATCAAGTAAAGTGTATGTTTTACTAAATACAATCAAAAGCATCAATATTAATATAACACACTGTCCGTTCCGCCGTCGTACTTGTGGACATGGATTTGTTTACGTTGTTTAGGCACTGCCGGTCACCTTACTGCAGAACATGCCGTTTGCGAACATGATAGGTGCATGCACTTAAGAGAAACGTAGTTTGAGACACAAAATTAGTTCTTTGTTGTTATTTGGCCACTTAAAACATGTTATGCGCCTATCTAGTAGGATTTAACTATGTTTCTCGATGTGGTATAGTGCCTAGGTTTTGAGTTATGGTAAGCTGTACTAAAGAGATTTGCCGAAGAACGATCTGTAGAGTTGGCATCCCATGTAGTTTAAGACAGTCCCTCTTTTGAGGTAATTTAAGTTTTCTCCTTTGAGTAGCTAAAGCGTTGATGAATACACATCCATCGACATCAGGGATTTGGAATAGGGAACATGTGACAATAGAACGAGGCGTCAGGGTATCTAAAAACGACTTTTACCCGCTTTCTTAGATACTTTTTTTTTCACGCTTTGACAACCACATTTTAGACGCTCGTAGTGGGCTAACTTGCCTGTGGCACGATATCGTCTAAATGCATCTATCGTCATCGCGTTCTCGTACTGGAATTATATAGGCTTTCTCCAGCAGAGGTATGTAGCAGCAGCAGGGCAATGACAACCACGTCCAACAAATTCAACCAGCACGGCCGGGGCTCGAACTAGCGATGGTTTGCTAACCGTGGTTGCCATGGCAACGCCCCGTTTCGAGCGGTGCGTTAGCCGCCTAAGCCACCGCCACTACTAATCATCTGCGTTATATACTGTGGCCACGTATACTAAATATATCCATTTGCAAACTCATCATGCTCCTCAAAGAAGAATCCTGAATTATAGAAGAAGGCGGAGACGATTCGCAGAAATCGTCTCCGCGGTGAAAAGAACCGCCACACAAAGTCGAGCAGCCAAAATAGCAAGAAGAATGGCCAGGTGGAGTAATCTCGAGAAAACAGTTCTGGGCCACCCCCCTCCGACAAGGGGCAAAGAGGACAACTGAATTTTGGTGGGCTTGTAAGTCCCACAAACTACCGTGGCTTTAATAAAACGCCGGATGTACACCACGCAATTTATCAGATACCTCTATAAAAAATATATACATAAATGAAAACAAAATATTGAAAAAGATTTATATATATATATATATATATATATATATATATTCTATAAACCAAAATGCCAGTTTGCCAGAGAAAGAAAAGAGAACCACGTCTGCTTCGCCAGAACTAACGCATGTGAAGAGTCCACATAATGCAGGATTTCATTCAATGGCTTGCTGCCTTTCAGAATGGCAGGGCGGGGGCTTTGCAGCTTTGGGCAGTGCATCTGCTCCGTAGTAACCTTCACGACCGTGCACGTTCCCTTTACTTTTACCTACAACTGATAACGTACTTTCTCTAATTTAAGAATTATTCTCCTTTGACTGTAACCGTGTGGGCAGGCACGTGATACCGCACTGCTTTGGAAGACGACTCATCGGGGACCACGTTTACGCAAACGGCGGGATTGGCAAATAGCCGGATCATTTGAACTACGAGTGCCGACACCAGTCGATAAATTAAACAAGCATCTAAACATATTAGGATGATAGCAAGTTTTTTCGTGCCAGCAAGATTAAACTTCTTTAAACAGCAAATTACGACATTTACGTTGCGACAAAGTCCATCCAACGGTTGCGATGCTTCCCGTTAGATTAAGATAGTGTTAAACTTAAAAGTGGCCCCTAGGAAATGTGCTAAGTGATTGCACGTAATACATCAAGCCAGCTAATCGTACAAGCTCGAGGCCAACACCTTATCATGAAGTGACTGAAAACTAACTGACGCAGTTCTATAACATAGGACGAACGGTACTACTCGACCTGCTAAAGTGTTTACATGGGCAAACACCAGGAATTGATAAAACCAACTTAAGGTGGAAGAAGCAGATAAATTATAGACAGCTTACTCCTCCAAGTACGAAGCTTCATGCGACCTGCATTTAGCACAATCGGACACAGTGGAGTGTGATTACAACGACTATTACAAAGCTGACAGGGGTAAAAACAGAAGCTTGTTATGTGCAACGTGTTAGAAACGTGTGGCCTGCTCTTGATTTCCGCATCTTTAAGTTTTTACACCTAGGTCAGAAAAAGAAAATAGGCGGGCAGCTCGCACCTAAGGCACGACTTGATAAATCGAATTGAATACGATAGATCAGGCCAGACACAGCTGACGTAAACCTCACGTTAAGATGACTTATTTTATTCAATGTTGTTTGAGTGTCGTAAGTCCTACTATCACTCTATAGCCTATGCTTTGTGCGCCGTTAGCAAAACTAATGACAAAAATATAATTAGAACGGTGGGCGTCGCAGGGAAACCTGATTCCTACCCAAGCCCAGGGAAATATGCATGCCACCTGGTCGTAAACAGTTTAAGCCTCCAGCAACTCAACATTAAGACAATTAAACCAGGTAATTGAATCAGCAAATGGAAAAATGATGTGCCTTAATAGCTTTTCGGGCGTTTTTAACAACTGTTGCTGTTGTACCTAAGGTATTTTAATCAAGGAGATACTGTTAAAGCAGTATATACTACCCTGCATACAGGTGAACAGAAATATTCAATCTGCCCACCATGTAGCTTTTGTCGCTTTACTTTGATTTCTACTTGAATATATATTAAATAGTAGCCTCGGGCTAAGGCCTCAGCCTAAGTGGCCATGCTGAGGCTTCTAAACACCTAATAGTTGCAGGTCGATTGAAAAAGGTCCTTGGCCAGGGCAGCCGCAAGGCGCTTTGCGGCAGCCCCTAGTGGCGGGGACAGCAAGTCTTGTAAAATTCGTGGTCTGATTAAATCGAGACCTGCAGCTGAGCTACGCAAAGGTGTTTTCATGGCATTCAGAATTCTGCCGTCTAATGTGGTTGATGGCATGGACACGTGAGGAGGTTTAAGCCAGAACAGAAGTGAATGCGCGGGGGGGGGGGGGTGCCTTTCCAGCAGCAAAGCTATCTCGCTGGGCTTCCGCGCCAGCGCATCTTCTGAGATCGAGACTCTCGACGCTGAGAAACGTCGCCGAGAGCTTGGTAGTAGCTAGCCGCACTGCATTGACCGTTAGCTTCCGGGGGCGTTGGTTTAGGGGAGGGCTACTACCATCGTCAAGCTGTCTTTCACCAGTAAAATGGCAGAGGCTCTTTCCGGCGATAACCGCCAATACGAGGCCATTCTCCCCATCGTTGGAAAGGCGAAGGACAACGGGCACAAAAAACAATAAAGAAAGTCAGGCCGTGTTATTGTTGTTCTCTGCGACCGAGCACAGGACTGTTCACTTCAGAGAGTGAATTCTTCGGCGGGTCAATGTACTGACTTCGGCAAGACTCGGACCAACCGCTAGCGGCGATTGACATCTTGAATAATGCTGAAAACAGCCCCATCAGAGGTGGCAACACCTCCTCCAGCGTTTTCAACACCGAGGATAACTCAGGTCTGGTTCTCTGCAGTTGATCAACGACCCTGAAAACGATGAATTCGTGTCGACGCTCTGGCGCAACTTACTTGCTCTCGGATTCTGTACCTTGAACGACCGACCCTGTGCCTTGGACGACAAGCCCTCTTGGACGGAAACCGGGGGTCAACGCACAGCTTTACCGATGACCGCCTAAGGGTAATTCACTCTAACTTACTGGAGCATGCGGCCTTCAAGCATAGTTCTGCTTTTGCGCAGGTAAGCCAGTCGCAGGCCTAGACCGGATTCCGCCCGGTGAGGCCCCTGTCAGTTTACGCACCTTGGAGCGTTACAACAGGAAGTAGCGGTGTCATCAGCAATTCTTGCAGGGCTTTTTCCCAGACACTTGTCAGGCAAATGTCCTGGTTTCAAGCACTTAAAGCAGATCCCTGCTAGGGCGAGAGAACAGAAAACGGATGGCGGGATCTGGCGAGAAAAGTTAAGGACTACTTTTGTCAGCGGCATCCTCCCGCCTGGGGACAAACGAAGTGACGCGCTTAGCAGGCAGCCAATACGGGGCACCCTCCTCGACTTGACATAGGAAGTAGCGTATTTACACTCTTTAAGCTTTTTACCCAAACCGCATTTGACTGGGTATCACCTGCAATTTTGCAGCCTGGTGACACAGCGTAAATCTTCTTAAATATTGTAATCATTGAACTTTCAAAAATAAATACCGTATCCGACCCGACGGTTGGTTGTCTTCAGAAGCCAACCTTCAAGATAACGGTCCCGGCTTTGATGACCCAATTGAGATTATTGAGCTGTCGTCGCTTGCGTGAGGTGGTCGACCATCTCTTTCTGCATAACCACTTTGATGACTCCCTTGGATTCCACAAGCCCGCGTGTTGTCCCTGCGATATCAGATTGGGTGCGCGCTTACAGCCAACACGGTCATGTGATAGCACGGTGTTGCCGGTGCCAGTGCACTTCATCTTACCTTTAAGCATAAGCGTCATAGACGGTGGCCGCCCTTTGTCGTGATATATCTAGCAAATCAAGTGGCTTATCCTGACCGAAAATCAACCATTTTGGCATGCCTATGCCGCGATAAGCGTTTAAACACTAACCTCCGACTGCACTAAAACAGGGGGAAAAACAGACCTTGGAATTGAACCCAGTGCTGCTGAGTGGCAGCCGCTGACGCTACCACAAGGCTACGACGACAGGCGAATCAAACAGGCCAAAAATATATAAATTTGTCTGCTCCATATCATATTTACACAGATTTTTTTTAATTCAATAGATGTTTATTGATTAAATTTAGAAGAATATATATAATGCTTCACGACGTTGCTGCTCGTCGACCTAGTTGCTCCTTCGTGGCGCCGTAGCCGCTCTATCGCTCATGCCCTTGAGGAAGTCCTGCTCGCCCCCTGGCGCGAAAGTCTGGGTCCATCCAGTCTCTCATAGTTCCGAGCACTGAGGTCGCGTTACCTCTTTGGGTCTCCAGGAAGAGTCGCTGGGGGAAGAAGGCGTGCGCCCTCTTGTTTATCGTCGCCTGCTGTAACGCGCCGCCAACCCGAGAGATCAATGTTACCGTGAAGGGCCCAAAACCACCGTCGTCTCGAACGCGAATGGCGAAAAGTGGTGCGCCCGACTCAGGTCCGCATACTTTCTTATCTTTGAGGTCTCAGCTCGCGAAACGGCAGTCCCCGGGCGAGACGCGCCGGGACCGACAAGAGAAGGGGTCAGAGAGTCGGTCACCGTCGCATCCCATGCCAGGGAACGACCCTTATAGAAGGGTATCAAAGTCATACCGTCGGGGCGCTTACCGTCATCTCTTGAAAGCCCAGGTGATTCCAGGACGCAGGGAATCCCCGCCCTCCGCAGCAATCTTGCAAGTATTTCATTGAGAGCAGCGTGTCTTGGGCGCCGGCCCGCTGCGTGAGCGCAAGACAGGCCGTGTCTGGCGAGTCGCCCGATGGGCTCGCCACTAGAGCATCTGTGTGGCTCAACCAAATCAGCTCCCAATCTCAGGCCAACGCATATCCGGGTGGATTGGTCATCAAGGCGGGTACCCAGTAAGTCAGCGGGTAGTGCATGCAACCAGTCGCTTGGGCGAGCCACAGCTAGAAGGCGTGCCTTGTCCTGGTCATCACTGCATTTTTCAAGCAGCGAACTAAGCGAAGCTTCGTGGGCCTTCTCGGCTTAGGCCCTCTGACAGGCGAGTCTATCGGGACCAGGCGATGACGCTTGAAGTCCAGTCGCTGTCACGAGCCGCCTCGAACATTGCCCGAGCCGCCTCGAACATTGCCCGAGCCGCCGGCGGGACCAGGCGCTGGACATTTTCCGACGAAGCGTGCATCGACGGCCGGGCCCACCAAGGATCGAGCCGAGGGGAGACTAAGGCCGCCCATAAAAGTGGGGAGGGCCGCCTGGCGCACCTCTTGTGGTCGTAAGTTTAGACTCAGCACCGTCTGTAGGGCCTCCACCACCTGGTCGTCGAATGGTTGGAGAAAATGGTTCAAATCGCCTGAGCAGTCTATGGACGGTAAAATATGTACGATGCGACACGCAGAAAACGACGAGCAAAGCAGGTAGAGTCCCTGGTAGGCTCCAACAAGCGGAAGACATTCCTGCATCGCCCACAATCTGTCCATCAAAGGGCCGAGTTGTCCCGACAACGCAGAGAGCAGAACCGGTGCCAAGAAGGTTTATTTCGTGGTCAGCTACGACTCTACACCCTGGTAGCAGCTCAAGCAAGGCACTCAATGGCGGATCGTCTAGGTCTGTCTCTGGAGCGAGCACCTCGCATTTGGCCGTGTTCAGCGCCAGACCACTGACTGCCTCGAAAGCAAGGACTCGCGGCGCCAAACAACAGAACGGGTGGCTCTTTGTACGCATGTTCCACTAAGGTGAAGAGTTCCGGGACTGTATCCCGAACCGCATGGAGGAGGTGATCTCTACGGATGGTGTTGAATGCATTGCGAAAATCCAACTTCAGGAGTGCCGTACCGGGGAAACTTGATTGCATAAAGGCTCTTGTTGCATGTACGGCAGTCTCCTCTCCGCCCGCCATGCCAAATCCCAGCTGGTGCGGGCCAAGTTGTTCCATAATAAGTTCTTTGGCCTCGCGGCAGGCTATCTTTGCTGCGATCCTCCGTAACGCAAGAGAGCAGGCAATGGGGCGAATTGATGCGTCTTTTTGCGCAGTGCGAACAGGTTGGCGCCAAACACGATCGCCCTGACCTCAGCCGACAGTCGGCCCCATCTCAGGACGTTCATCACTCTGGCAAGTGATGCGGCCAGTCTCCCGGCCACCGGTCCGATCCCGGGTGAAAGGAGATCCTTCAGATAGCGCAGGCGAAGACCGTCAGGACCAGCGGACGAACTGGCCGGAAAACCGGCTACAGCTCTCAAGACGTCATCGACTGAGGCTTGATGCTGCGTCATCGAGTCAGGAGGGGCAGGAAAAGCCAAGTGCGGCGGAGCAGGTGGGTGCTTAGCGGCAAGCGAAGCTAGGACTCCGTCCTCCGAGGCAAATGAGTCGGTAGAGCATAATAGTCGGGCCGCCCCGGAAACGTCTCCCTCAGATAGCTTGCTCGAAACGCGGCGTGCCGAGTCCTCAGGCGAGTCGCACGGGCCCGTTCTGGCTCTTCTAATACCTCCTACACGATACTCAAAACGCCAGCCATTGCGAAATGCACGGAGGTTCGATCGGACAGCCGCTGCCAAAGAGATTGACGACGAGGTGCAAAGTGGCAGTTGAAAGACCACATAAGCGAATGACAGGAGCGACTCCCACGAGAGGAGGTCGTTGTTGGCCGCCAAAAGGTCGAGGACGTCGCAAAAGGAGCTCGGCAACCAGAGGCATCACCGCCCGCCAACCGCGTGGGGAACCACGCGCATCACCCTTGATTGTTGGGACGCAAGGCTGAGCCTGTCGATCAGCGGCTGTCTCGGCTGCGACGGGAGTGTTGGCGCGGGGAACACAGTCGGAGACGGAGCGGCAGTCGCAGACGTGGAACGGTATTTAGCTTGATGAATGGGGAGACCGCGGCGGGTGAAGTCCCGGCAGTATCTGGGACAAGTTATCCTTATGGAGGGGTTACTTGCTACTGAAGCGCTCTGGGGAGGGGAATAGGAGGCTGAGCCGGGGCCCGTCATTGGGAAGTGGGTGCGGGGGACACCAGACCTTGCAGCAACAGCGCCAGAGCTAGCAGCGGACGCAGTGCGTTAACGATGCTTTGAAGCGTGCCGGCTAGCTTCGGGTTGGTACGTGCGAGCAGTGACGCGGCGTGGACAAAGAACTAAGGTCAAAGTCGTCTGTCGACTTAGGCAGGCGCGACCGAACACGGGGGACGGCGCGACTGCGCGGAACGGATCTACTCGTAACCAAAAGGTGACGGCGCTTGGGAGGGCGGTGAGCAGCGTCTATTACTCGTTCCGCTTGTTTAGGGGGCTCTATTTCAATAGATGGCGGCTTCTTCGAACGAAGCAAAGAATTCCGGGGGGAGGGATCAGCCGGAAGGGGGGAGCACGACCTCAACGGGCGCTGCCGAAGGTTCCGTAGCCGCGCCCGAAAAGACTGAAATCACCAAACGGCGTAACCCCGCCGCATAGGTCCCAGGTGCCGATTCGCGTGGTCGAGGGGGTACAGGGTCCGGGGCGGTGACCAGGGTGGCTGCCGGCGCCGACAACTGCGCATGTTGGAGCTTACGCGACCCAAGCAGGGCTTTGTTTTTGTGGCTGAATTTTTGATGTCATGAGTTGCCCGTCGTGGGTTGTAACCCCGACAAAGCGCAAAGGGGTTAATGCCAAACGCTTATTTTTCCCGTAATTTTCAGGTTTCTAATAGGCGTAGACGGTATGAATAATATTAAGATAAATGCATATGCACGCGCAGATGTGCCAGAGATTAAAATAATCTAACATGTTCAGTCAAACTTCACCAGTAGTGGAACTTCAGATCGTGTTTTAGTAATTTGTGACAGCGGCAACTTGTTGCTGGTCAAAACTTGGGTCGGAAGTTGATAATTATTAATATCGGCTCAAAGAATAGAAGCGAGTATGTATTTTTATAAACGAATTTAAGAAAATTGCTTCTGTCTCGTATCTTGTGGCGTTTTTGTTCCCGGTTTTAAGAAAATGCCAGCTTTTCTAGGAAATGTTCGATACGCCTTCACACAGACACATCGGTAAATTATTTTACTTAATTTACGTGAAATACGCATTGGTTAGTGAGTAATATATAGATTAAATTTATGTACTTTCCTTTAACAAATATTATCCAGGCGCAATAGCTACATTTGGACACATATGATGTCGTTTCGTTTCTCGGCTTGTTCATACGGATGCAAAACGATGCACTAGTTCGGTCACATCTATGATCTTGGCAGCAGATTTGAGCGCATTCATGAATAGGCAGATGTTACCTTTTTCGTGTTGACACTGCTACCTCAACCTGTGACTGGTACAAAGCCTTAGGCACGGCCCGATCTTGATATCTTGAGTGTACAGTGTTATCAAACGTGATGTTGTTAGGCATGTTCATTCACTCTGCATATATATACTATATATATATATATATATATATATATATATATATATATATATATATATATATGTAACTAGATAGCTATTGAACGCATACGTATATTCACAAGCTTCATCTTTGAAAGGACAGGAAGCACCCGTTATGGTCCAAAGATTCCTTTCGTGCGAGACAGGTTCAAGACAAACTTTAGAATAGTATGCTATGTTGACGGCTTAGCATTTCTTCGCACCGTTGCACTGCTTACGACCTACAAAATGTTTAGGGTGACCTTCATTTTTTAGCAAAAACATGTCTAACAGATACAGACTATAAACTTAGGCATACTGCATTTGACAATCCCGTATCACGTGGGTGTCATCGAATATCCTCTATGCTCATCGCGTCATTCCTCCCTGGTGTGTCATGAGAATATGACTTAATATGGTAGCTGAGGAGTATTATCCTACCAAGATCTGGGTTTCTTAAGTAAAATTGAGTTAAAAATCAGTCGACCAAAATACGTGCAATGTTGGCTGACCAGAAAAAATAAACGACATCTCAGCTTAGAAAATTCCGAAAATACCTGTTTGTTCAACTGAGACCTAAACGCAATATAACGAATACTTGGCAGAGGGTATTTTGTTTGCCGTCTAATAGCGAACATGATGTCCCCATGAATACAGCACATTAGTCAAGATCAGGTGGCCAAAAACTCAAGAGCTGTTTATATAGATTAATTACCTGAGTCTCTATTTTCTCAACTGCTCTATTCAGCTACAAAGCGGAGTCCTCTCAGCAATGCATTATCTAGCCATTTATCTATAAGCTGATTGAACTTTACTAAATTCGTATATCTCACATACTATTTAAAGGTGTTGTTAACGAGTTTTTGATGGAGTTTTTGCTCGTTTTTCAACCGACTGTATACATTTATCCCTGGACATTCCTCTTAACTGAGTTTTAGCTAAATTCGCGTTGCAATAACTGCAAGTGCTGAAAAGAAGTCAAGTGTGACTCCAAATCGTCTTCCATCAATCTTGCATGCTAAACCCGTGGAGGTATTGGCGACGCGCCTTCAGTGATTCTGACCTATTTTTTGGGAATGGAGATGTTCCGACTCTGTTTAACGAGTCTACTGTGGCAGCGGTTCGCAAAAAAAGAGGGTGCTTTCTGCCGGAAAAACTACCATCCTGTGGCACAATTTATCATCTTATGTTTAATCATGAAAATTGCAGTTCTCGTACGTAATCGAAAACTACGTCTACATATCGTGTTTTTTCGTTCTCGCGCACATTTGACAGTGCAATAAGCTGCTGCTAGAGAAAATCGCTTTTTTTCGGTAGTGTAATACGCATTTTTACAATGAGACATTATTGGTGAATGTTGATGATGCAGCACAAGGCGATATACATATCAGTAGTCCAAAAATGCTATTGTATAAGCTCATTAATGAGCGCGATTTTTGCTAATGATTTGAGTTGTGCTCTCAGGTCTTTTCATGTTAATTATAAAATGCATGCCGACAGTCTTAAAGATTATACTAAAGTAACCACGCAACAACCATGACTGGAGAGAGCCCCAGAAAGCAATACGTTTTATAGCAAACTAGCTCAAAGCATAGATATATGCGTCAAATTGCGTCGTGTTAAAGTTAATCGTTAACAATACTAGGTAATATATATTCACGAGGATACATACGTTAAGCTAATGTGTACAAAAACTTAGAATAACAGTCGGTTGCCAACTAAATTGCGTCAACATCTTGTTGAAACAGCGACTGGAGCATCTCGCTTGTATAAGATTTTCTTAGAACGTTTGTTTGATAGAATCACAAACCTATAGTTCGACCAAAATTGGCTTACAGTTTTCATACGTTTCGGAAGCCTTTTACAGTAACGATTCTGGCGCTGCTTCAATGCGAGCGATACAAATTCGTAAATCGTTTGCCTTGGCGCTGCAATATTAGTCGTTGCGAGATTGTTTACGTACGTATTTTCAAGCAATTTGTAAATTATGATAGGCTTGTAGAGTATTTTGCGTCAAGGTCGAACTAATCTACGGAGAGGCGAAACTATTTATGCCCTTGAAATAGACAATGACAAGACGTCATTAAAAATGCATTCGCGTGGCGTTCTGCTCGCCGCGCACGTGATTATGCTGACGTTTGTGATATATTAAAGCCTACTTAAACAAAGAAGACTTTGTATTATAATGTATACGTAACAATCTAATGTTTGGGTTGTAGAGAGGGTTGGTCCCGTCCACAAACCTGCACATTTTCTTTTACTCTGAGGCGGTCCAGAGATTGCTTGCCGTCTGGGCGCTGGAGCGGTAAACGCCATGCGTTTATGGCTGCTGCCGCTATTGTTGTTGTTGTTGTTGTTGTTGTTGTTGTGGTTGTTGGTGTTGTTGTTGTTGTTGTTGGTGTTTTTGTTGTTGTTGTTGTTGTTGTTGTTGGTGTTTTTGTTGATGTTTTTGTTGGTGTTTTTGTTGTTGTTGTTGTTGTTGGTGTTTTTTGTTGTTGTTGTTGTTGTTGGTGTTTTTGTTGTTTTTGTTGGTGTTTTTGTTGTTGTTGTTGTTGGTGTTTTTTGTTGTTGTTGTTGGTGTTTTTGTTGTTGTTGTTGTTGTTCTTAACGTTGCTAACGTTGTTCTATCTGGCGTCGCTTTAAGGAGCCGTTTGCTCTTAAACAAGTGGGTGAAGTACGTAAGATGATAGTTCACGCCATATGGCCTTACGTGCTCCAAGAGTAAACTTTTTTCGGCTTTCTCGACTGGCGTCGGGATGCTGAGCCAGTGATACAGTGGAAAAACAAGCGACAGCTTGGAGCAGATCTTGACAAGTTTGCCGCTACGCGCCGCACTCTTCTCTAGCAGCAGCAGCAGCAACAGCAACGAAAGCAATATTAATGAATGGCCAGTGTCCACCAAAAAAGTACACACCCGCATAGAGACGCTCAAGCCCACATTACACTGTGGCACAGTTTACGGCCGGTCCTGATGGTGGAGCTCATGTGGGTCCTCTGATACGAAAGGCGTTGCGCTCTCACAAGGGATTGCAAAGTATAGATTGTATGCAAAAGTGCAATGCTGGAGCACAACGCAGTCGCGTCTTTTTTACAGTCAGCGTTTGCTATCTATTGCCATACAGCGCTGAAAATTACGTGGCTAGCTGCTTACAATTATCAAGAGTTACAGAGTACGTACAAAACGTGTATATATATATATATATATATATATATATATATATATATATATATATACAGGGTATTACAGGAATATTTGATCAACGATATATGGAATTGTAGAGCTCGTTAAGGCAAATATTTTTTTCCAATGGAACATGGTCTCTAAGAGGCCCTGGTTCGGAATGAGAGTTAAATTACTACAATTTGTGACATTGGTGTTTTTGCCCGACATAGGAGCATAGAATGTGCTGCTGCGAGACAACCAGGTTTCCTAGACAGAAGCTAAACACACCGCCGTGTTCGTGAGAAAATTCTGCTTCTTTCGAAGAACTCATAAGGCCGGTCAGAAAATGTTACATGGTCGCTTAGAAGAGAATTCGCCAAAATGAAGTTATTTTATTAACCTTCACGCCCAATACCTCAAAATCATTACCTTACGACCACTTACAGCGCTCTAAACTAAACATATTCAGGCAAATGCGAATTTCATGACAATCATTTTAGTACCAAACGTATGGCAATGCGAGCTGTGGTTGCGGAGTAATTACGATTTTTTGGTGGGATGTCCAGGTTAACCAAAATTATCGTCATGAAATTCGCATTTGAATGAATATGTTAGTTTAGAGCGCTATAAGTGGTCGTTAGGTAATGATTTTGAGGTATTGGGCGTGAAGGTTAATAAAATAACTTCATTTTGGCGAATTCTCTTCTAAGCGACCATGTAGCATCTTCTGACCGGCCAGAATTTTCTCACGAACACGGCGGTGTGTTTAGCTTCTGTCTAGGAAACCTGGTTGTCTCGCAACAGCACATTCTATGCTCCTATGTCGGGCAAAAACACCAATGTCACAAATTGTAGTAATTTAACTCTCATTCCGAAACAGGGCCTCTTAGAGACCATGTTCCATTGGAAAACATATTTGCCTTAACGGGCTCTACAATTTCATATATCGTTGATCAAATATTCCTGTAATACCCTGTATATATATATATATATATATATATATATTATAACACAGTTATTTTGGACTGCAGCATTAGCACTATTTATTTTTCTGGGGGGTGGCTTTCGAACTGAACCCCTAGGATTGCGCCACATGCACGGAATTATTCCAGAACGCCAAAGACTTTGTAATTTGTAAGAACTGCAGTGAGCAAGCGTAGTTTCACTGCTCAATGTGCATTTGAAATTTGCAAGAATTCTGCTTGTAGATCCAAGTATGGCAGATACAGTAGAGAAGAAGCTGAGCCTCACTTGAACTTGCCTCTCAACATGCGTCAAGAAACTTTGAAAATTTAAATCAAAACTCAGCGTGGTCCTAAGGAAATTCGCTGAAGCCCGAGTGCCGTGCTGATGTCTAAGCATTCTGGAGACTCACTGCAACAGCAGCAAAATGACCAACTGCTGCAGTATCAGCAGCAGAGAGGGTGCCTACGCTTAGCCAAATGCACAAGTCAGCTGCATGCGGTGGTACACCAAGAACACTCACATTCAGTAAAACGGATGGTCCTCGGCATTGTTCGGCCGGCGGAGAGCCTACACGAGACGTCCTAGGTATGTGCAAGCTTCCAACCACACGAAAAGTTTCGATATCAGAACCACCCCCCAATACAAAAAAAGTAGAACATCTCAAGCTTGAAATACCCAACAAAATCACAACGATAGTAGCAAAACTTGGCAGCTAAGCCAAACGCACTATAGCAGGTTTCATGCCACTGACGTAACCATTTGGATCGTCGGACATTTTTGGCTGACAGTAATAGGACAAAATGACGGGAGATTAATGAGCCGAAACAGCCCGGGTGATGCATAGCACCGTGTACCGATTCAAACAAATGTATATCCGAAAACTTTAACTATGACACCCTAGAAACCACCGGGTGCGCAGACGCGTTGATAGATTTTGGCTCAGATTGAGGATAATAGTATTGCCTCGACCTACATTGCCTAGAATAGTATTAACGCGTTAATATGTCATATTTATTTTTCGTATATTACATTATGTTTGTGGGACATATATTACAAACGATTAGCCAGTGTGCCTGGCAAGTATGTATTGTGACTATCACGTGTCCGCCTCGTCTAGGCTAGGCCGAGACCACTTCAGAAGTGTGCCCCGAACGGAAACAGCGTTTCCACGTTGTATGTCGAGATCCAGACGTTGTTTAAAAAAGGACGACGATCTGTTATCACCGGTTGACTGATCTAATAAAGTGCCGACTTTGCGGATCAGCTGTCTGGTCCGAACACCAGGAGCACCCAAGGTCTTAAACGCAAGTGGCCAGAATTCGTGGGGATACCCAATTGATGAGTATTTTCTTACCTTGCTGGTCTCCGCAAGGTGGGCTGCATAAACGGCTTCGGATGCGCCGCCACCGACCATAGAAGGTGCTAAGGAGTCGGTAACGGTTGCATCCCAAACCAGAATTTGGCCTCGCTCGAATGGTGTAAGTATCATCCCGTCTGGACGCCTGCCGTCCTCCACGCAGAGGCCCGGGGGTTCAAGGATGCACGGACGACCGCATGACCTAAGGGCTCTGCTGAAGGTCTCATTGATAGCGGCATGTCGAAGGCGTCGGCCTGCGCTGATGATACACGATTGGCCGTGATGTCCCAGTTTGTAGACGGGGTGACCACATTGACACCGATGGGGCCTAACCAGGTCTGTCCCCAGTCGTAGGCCTACTGCTATACGAATTGTCTCGTCGTCAAGAAGGGTGCCTATGGATGCACTGGGAAGCGGGTGTAACCAGGCACCTGAATCCTTGTCGGAAACGGCGTTTAGGCGAGCTCTGGTCGTGTCGTCGGCAGCTTCATTAAAGAGCCGTCGTTGTACTTCAGCGTGCAAAGGGGCACTCCAGTCATGTTGGGATAGTATGTTGTCAGGCCTGCGACCGCACGCGTTAATTGTCTTGATGTTCGTCAGTCCACGGCCAAAAACCCTCATTACTGAAGTAGAATCAGCGCAGTCTGCTCGATAAAGACACTGCGCACATTTAAATCTACTGGGTATAATATATGCCTTGCTGTAAGACACCAGTGAATAAGTAGCGGCCCTTGTTTGACAATAAGTACCTTCTGTAAGAGGTTCGTGCAGCCATCAGGTCCAAGAAAAGCGGCGAATTGGCTGGCCCCGATGAAATCGCCTACTAACTTATAAAACCAAGAATAAACACACTTATTCAATACTAAAGTTTTTGTACTTGTGCTTATCTCAAGGTAAGGTTCCCATATAGTGGATGACGAGAGCATTTTTCTGCTTCCTATATTTAGAGGCAGGGGCTAACCCACCCGACCCAATAATAGGGTCACTGGCATAACAAACCTGATTTGATTGACATATGTCATCGAAATTTGGTTTTACGACCCAACGCAAGGCTGGCTACTATAGGAACAGCACGGTTTTCTTCTGAAGCGTTCACTCAATGACGCCGTAATCTTTTGACATGGACACGTAAGCGAAGAATTGCGGCGCAAAGAGATCACATACGTAGCCTTTACATATTTCAAATCTGGATGCGACTGTTTCTCAAAATCGTCTATTGGAAATAATATGTGATACGCTTTCGGTGCGGAAAAATACGTTTTTGTGCAAATGCCAGGCCTGACCAGATACTAAAGCTGGAGCAAATTGCTTAGAAATGGTGAACCACCTTTCCCATTAAAATATAAGCACCTACAAATTTAAAAATCAAAATAGTGCTCATTGTATGTTATTGTCTAGAGCAACTTGCGCCGTTTTTCATCCTTAACTACATTAATACAAAAATGCTAGTTTTTGTAAGTCATAAGCTTGTGACAAAATTTTTAACAACCTTTGTCATGCAATTGTTTCAAGAAAACCTATGACCAGAGGAATAATCCTCGAAAGGCATTAATCTCATGTGTGGATTTTATGTGTACGTTGTGTCATATTGCTTTTCAATTGATTATTATTTATCTGATTTGTACAGCACGTGACTTCCTCAGTTAAAACCTAGATATATGCACAGTAGGTAGGCACTCTGACAATGAGTCTTTTTCTGGAAGGTTTTTGAAATGCATGATGCACATGCGTTACTAGCAGCCTGCGTGACTAGTGTGGGACCCACAAACCTACTAACCAGTTCCTACGCACCCTTCCCGGTTCGATAGAATTGGCATTTCTTCGAAGTCATGGAAGAGGCGTTCCTGCCATTCACCTTGAGCCTATCGTTCCGCATATTTACAAGCACCCAGATAAAGGCTTGTGCCAAGGTATACACCGTTCTGAAAGGGTGCGTCAACCCTAAAGATCCTGGGTGCATTTTCGCTCTTACCTCTTTCGGATCTGTCTGGAACCTCTCCCGGTTACGTTTCTTTGGGAGCGTCAAAATAGAGTCGAAGAGGCCCATCGCCCCTTGTACACGCTTTCATTGTGCTCATGTAGTTAACCATCTTTTTGATGGGGCGGCCCCTCACGATCGTGGAGCCCATGCGCTTTGCTTCTCTCGATGAGACTCGCAGTGTAGGATGGTGTGTTACATGCCGTCCGCTCTCTCCAGATTCGCAAAGCACACAGGTGTCACTGATGGCCTTCCTTATCTAAACCGTGTACCTCTGAAAATGATCGTGGCCGATCAGAACCAGAGCTGTACAGTAGGTCAACTCCCCGTGTCGGTAATCACACCCAGTTTTAAGGTCCCATATGAGACCCTTGGTCTAGCTCCCCTTGCTAGCGTGTCCGCTGGGCCAATCTTAGTGCTTCCTTATTTTTTCCGTCTGTAGTGCCACATCCCTCCAAGCAGTAGGTATATGTAGAGGTTTCTCACCCTGACTAAAATAAACACATTTAGTTAATGAAAAGTACCAAATGTTGCTCCAGCAAAATAATATTCACCGGAATTCCACATCCTGTCAAGGTCATGCTGTGGAAGAGCATTAACGATGAGGAGCCGCTTCGGCACAGATAATTACCCACCTCCTTGTGGCAGGAAGCTAGGGTTGGCCGGACCTCTATTTCGACGTGTGCAGTGAGGCACTGCCTAAACCTAATGGCCATGGGTGTTTCTGTCATATATTCCAAATCTGTCTAATTGCAGATTTACCTCTATGATGAATATTATACACTTGATGCATTGATGTTGCAGTTTGCACCCACTATTAGTGAATGAAAGGTGAGGATATCAATGCATGTAAGCAAACGTATACTAGTATAATAGTGTATGATCTGCAACGTTCAGACGAGAATATTTGTATGCTATATGGGGACTGAATATTCACTGACCAGTAAAATGACCAGCAGCATTCAGAAACGAGCGAAAAGTTTGAGCTACATTTAATTATTAGTCGTATTATTATTCTTAGCGTATAGACTTTCTCTAAACGGTATGTAGCCTGGTGTTTTGCTTTGACCATGACTTTCTACGAATAACGTTGTTGTGGGTGATTTATCCCGCCGCCAGTCCGAACAGACAGACCAGCGGACCCCCCTCCCGGCTTATCACGGACCCGGAGAGACCATCACGCTACTTCATCCATACGGTCATTCACTTCACGGTTCCGCAATATATCGCAGCATATACACATCGATCCTTTCGGTGGACAGACCCACACCAGGACAGGGGCACCTACCGCTGCAAAAGGCAGCAGCAGCAGCAGATTCGGACAATTCTCTCGCAGGGAAGTTTGCTTCGTATGGTACTCTTGTAATTAGGTCTATCAGGCCAAAGCAGCAGGCATCCCGACCGCTGCCCCTAATTTCCTAAGTCTGGGACGTTAAGTAGTCGGTACGGGGTCGGTGGAGCCACCTGTCCGTACAATTAGTAGCCTTGACGGTCCTCGAATGGACCACGACGATATCACAATATGAATTCGTATATATAATCGATGTCGTATGCCTTGCCTTCCATGATCAACGGACGAAGGCACATGACTGTATTGAGTTTGCACATCAGATGAACTACCTATTTGGGGAGAAAGCTACCTACAGCACGCATGGTTCGCGCGCATCACGAGGAAATACGCCTGAATTAATGTCATTAGTACTCCCGCAGTCTCCCTGTCTACAAAATGCGGTTTGTCATGTTTAAAAAAGACCTTAGGTGTTCAAGCGGTTCATCGGATAGTTTTTGATGAGTTTATTCGGCATTTATGCAGTGGCACGTTCTATGGAGCCACGGCTAGATACGCGCAAATACACGCATACATGCGATGCGCCTACTTTATGAGAGGAACACAAGAAATAGCGCTGCCTTATCAAAAGTCGTTTAGTAGGAATTAATTTGCTTACAGAATACAGCATTAGCAGACGACGCTCACGCAACATACGAGTACGCTACCCTTCACCAGGATTTAGACAATATGGTGGTACTCATTAACCGCCCGAACTTCTGACTGACCCGACGCCTATGGTACATACCACGCTATTTGAAAGGAACGCAGTTTCTTAAATATATGTACGCCTATGTACAATATATGTCATCGTGCACATGTAAATATAGTGTCGTTCCTTTGATGGACTGAACAATGTGACCTTGATTTCTGCTTAAAAACCCATTACCATATAGCGCTCTATGTGAAACAAAGTTTTTCATATGTATGCATACATACACATTTACATGCGTTAACGGTGTTAGTCCAAACGGTCGGCTAACAGCACAATGTTGGGCTTAAGGTAGGTATACATGTCTTTTTTCCCCTTCCCTCAACCTTCTTTGAGCTGGGAATATGGCTCTGTTTAGAGGCGAAGCTTGCCTAATCTTCCGCTGAACTAAATTGAACACAGAGACATCAATGGCTCAATAGTGCAATACTTGCAGACGTTTGGCATTTTTCATTTGACCATACGTTTTGCCCTAGTTGTCTGCTTACGCAAAAGTCATAACTAACGCGTCCGGTGCAATTGTTTTTCACTCACAACAAAAAACAGCGCTGCTGATTTAGATACGTTCAATACTTTCTGGGCTGGCTCTCAGCCAAGATTTAACGTCCATAGGACTGCTTTTCGCTTTGCTTCATAGCGGACCCCATAGATACAAACGTGCATCGGCGGGGCTCGAACCCGCGCACCTATGTGT
This sequence comes from Dermanyssus gallinae, assembly GCA_003439945.1. Taxonomy (NCBI): domain Eukaryota; kingdom Metazoa; phylum Arthropoda; class Arachnida; order Mesostigmata; family Dermanyssidae; genus Dermanyssus; species Dermanyssus gallinae. The sequence continues at coordinate 27,784 of QVRM01005067.1, forward strand.
CTCCTCCGGTCGCGAGGCGCAGACGAATGCACCACGCCACCGGACATTGAAATATGTTTAGGGAACAGGAAATCCGATGTACATTAGATCATAACACTAGCAAACAACTTTTGTTAAGAACGCGTGTTTGCCTCCACCAAGGCCCGCTTGGTAAAGTGTAGCATACTATGATCAATCTTTTTCTGGAAGTCTTAATACTAATTTACGACAGTTTGCCGATAGTTGTGTTCTCTAGCTTACCGCGTTCTCTAGCTAAGTGGACAAACAACGAACGTGCGCGATAACAGAATCTATACTGCGATGCTTTGCAGAGGAGCACGGCCTCCTCACTCTGATACAATATGGGTTTCAAAAAGGGCGTCCCTCTTGGCTATACCGGGTGGTTACCAAGACGGAAGCCCTGTGCCAATTCCCGCCTCGGACTAGAGGTTGTGTTTCTGGACCATTTAACAGGAGAGTTCCGCCCTATCTGCGTCGGCCACTCTGTCTGACCTGAGCAAAAGGTGCATAGTCAGCGAAGGCTCCGAGTTTGACATGACGGCTGGGGTTCTCTAGGGCTCGATTCTAGGACCCCTTCTATGGAACCTAGCATACGACGACGTCATACGTTTAGACGGCCTTCCAGAAGGCACTGAACTGCAGGAGTATGACCCTGCAGAGCTGGTCCGATTCGGTCCGGCTCACCCCAACAACGAGACCTGAGGGCCAACGGCGTCCTAGCGGAGATTGCTGGCTGGGGGGTTGGCCTAACTCTAGGTGTTCAGAAGATTAATGTTGTCAATACGCCCGTTATCTTAGAGTGCGTGTAAACAGGGCACTACGGGGTTCATCCCTCATACGTCTCGCAGCAGAAAAGACCGCAAAGGTCTCACACAAGATATCCCGGCTGATGCCAAACAACTAGGCCCCACGGGAATTAAAAGGGCGCCTTATTATGTTGGTGGCAAAGTCCATAAATTTATCTAACGTCCGGTATGGCCGTCGACCGCACGGTCCACAGGCAGAAACGCTACGCAAAGCCTAACGAGTGTCACTTTGAGGATCACAATGGGCTGTAGAACAGTCAGCACAGCGGCCGTCTTTGTTCTGGCTAGTACGGCTTCCTGATGCTTAAAGGCAAATGAGCGACGCTGCTTCTGAGAAGACCCGGGAAATGAGAAAGCAGAGCAAATTAATATAACGGAGAGAACAGCACGAAGCGCCAGTATCAGTCACGGACTCTGCAGTTCTGGGTGCACCAACCAGGGTCGAATTGACCTTCTACGTGAGTCAGGTATTCACCGGACGTGGTGACTTGTTTAGAATTGGGAAAACGAAATATCCTTTTTGCAAGTACTGGCAAAGCGAAGCCGAAAACACGCCTGAACATACAATTTCTGTGGTGCCCGGAATGGACCTCTCTGCATGCGGGTCTACCTTGGGCTGGCTCACCCTTGGAACGCTCATATAGCTTAAAATTAAGCCGCGTAACGACTGGACCAGTATTGCTCGTACCACTGAGAACATCTTGCGCGCTACAGGGAAGACATTTTTTACATGAAAAGATCCCGCGGGGCATCCCGAGATAGCTAAGTTCGTAAACTACTCTTCCCCCTCAGTTGTTTGAAGTTATGCCTATGCGGTTTTTGAGCCCAACACTACTGGCCCACGCTTGCAGACAAGTTCCCTATAGTAGTGTCCGGCGTACGGCATTTTCCAGTTAGTCCTTAAAAAATGCAACGCATTCACCATGTAAAATATCCCGCCGAGTGTCAAAGGTTTATTAGAATCCGCGAGAGCCGGTTTGTCATTCGTATACACCGGGAACGGCCGAATCATCTCTGGTGGACTGTTTCATCAACATTTCAAAATATTCACTACGAAAACGCCCCATCGAGCTACGTTCAGGAAACAGGAAACCCGCCGTACATTAGATCATAGCACTAGCCGACGACTTTTGTTAAGAACACGTGCTTGCCTCTTAAGCCTGCAAGGTCCGCTTGGTAGAGTGGAGCTCATTACGGACGGATAACTTTTTCTGGAATTCAGTCCAGATATGAATTAACGAACGATTTTGCCGATTGTTGTGTTCTCTAGCTCTCCATGTTCTTCAGCTAAGTGGACAAACAACGAAGAAATTGACTTTTTTTAGAAATTGACCTGGCCGTTTTACAGCTGCCGTTTAATTAAGCCATGCATCGTCTGAGCAGCAAATACGACGAATATGCCCTACGCTTGCTTGATGATGAGCCAGATATGATGTACATACGGGCGTGTATATCGGCTCTAACTGCCGGTGGGCTGATGATCTGTGGCGCTGCAAATGAGATTACTCGCATACAAGTTATTGGAATGATGCTAATTTTAGTCGAAGCCGGTCTTCTCAGCTGGATGCACGACTTTGACGCGACACATTTCCGTTCCTACTAGCGTTCGAGTAACTTTCTTCTTATCCTCAAGCAGCAGCAGCAGCAGCAGCAACAGCAGCAGACCTGTAACAGTCTATCCTCAGCAACAGTAGCAGCCTATAGCTACAATAACGTACGTCCCGACATTCGAACGTGTACGCTGAACTGGCGGCCAGCCATTGTCTTGGTCTTGGCATCAGAAGTCCGTGACGGCTTTGCGATAAAGGTAGAGTGCTTCGAAAGGAGTCTGCTACGACCTGCTATGAGCATCGCAGCATCATGCATCTATCATTGCACTTTTTCATCACTACTACGTATACTGAAAAGGACGACACATGCGCCTTGCAACCTAAAAGTAATCACGTGTCAAGAAGTCGTGAACAAAAACGTGCAAGACGAGTTTTTCCTGCACACCAGAAAAGCACACTACAAGCCCACGTTACATTAAATCGGTAAACAGAACTCTTTGCGAAGTATAGTTCACACGCCTTTTTTGGTACCCTAATGTATCTACAAATAGTTGTGCTTGAGACACGTTATGACAAACGAGCAGACAAGATTCGTAGTTAAATAGTTAACACTACTTGTATGTCTAAGGAAGCAGTCTCTATGGAGCTTCTCTCACCCTTTCGCTACTTAAAATATTCCATTAAATGTATTGTCTTCATCACTGCATCTAGCTATTCGTCTATAAATAAGTGGCATTTTTATAGAATCACTAACTTGTTGTCGATTGAAATTAGACGTCTTACATTAGACATGTGTGGGTCGAACCCCTAACACAAGAAAATGCCTATGAAATGAATTTAATTCGCGAATTGTATCATACGTTGTATCATAGTAGTGTCATTTTATCCTGCTGAGTACTAGTATCATCATGTGAGATATTACTAATTTAAATTTGTTTGCTACATCGTTAAACGTTGCCATGTCTCCAGAATTGCTTCCGGTTGTATTAAGCGTGTTTTGATTTTATATGAGCTTTGTTTTGATACATTAAATTAGAGCCTACAGAAAACACTAGTACTAAAGCTTTGTCTAAACATCGATAAGCAATTCAAAATTCGGCGTTAGTGCAGTAGAATGAGAGCCATGCAGTTCGCATTCAGATCACCCCGGACCACCTTCGCAACATACTCCGACCGTTAGGTCATTTAGTTGTAACGCCTGCTGTGCTCTAAACTTTTTGGACAAAAAGAAAGTGACGAAGTGAGTGGTAAAGACCATAAAATGACGAATATACTAGGCCAATCAGTTATCTTGCTCATAGTTCGTCAAGCATGCGCGCATTGTTTCACGGATTAGAAAAGTTGCACCGTTTGAACAGGTACTCCGATCAGCGGATGAAGCAGCATCAAAGGAAGATGATACACAAACTAAGAACTACACCCAGCCTTGCACCTTAATACCTGACACATCACAGATACCAATTCTACCTACAATGCGCATTTCGTTTTATTTAAATTTTCTGGCAAGGCTTCTTGTATTTCGCTGGCGAGAATTTGGTGGCAATTTAGACATATTTGCTGGCATTGGGCCATTCAACCTTGCGTACCGCAGAGCCAGCGGCGCACGCTGAACCGTCAATTTAAGGCGGCTAAGTTGGTTGTTGTATCCCAACCAAGCGCCTTTTGTTCATTAATAGGGAAGGCGGAAAGATGGGCACAGTTCATATGCACAGCATTAAAGCTGACCTGGAGGCCCGGGCTCTCATCCACGTTACTGTGACGGATTTGCCATACTTTGCTTCTGCTGGAGGAGAGCCCGTGGGTCTCCAGCATGCCCACCTCTGCTCTGCACTGGCGCCAGTGCTCCTCCTGCCTTTCCCCCAGCCTCACGCCGATGCACAGACAAAAGCTTTGAAGTTCAAGCAAACCGCCAATGTTTAGGGAGAAAATTGCCTGGAGCCATTTGCTGGAATTTTTCTGAACGATCGCACACAATCGGGCTTTATCTAGTAAGTCAGAAAATAGGTGCTGGTATCTTTTGGAGACAACGAGGTCATTATAGGATCTCTGTAGATGTTTGTTCTCTCCTGGGAGTATCCCTCGAATTCTGTATCAGAAGCTCCTTAGCATCCTGGAAAGTACGCAGCGCCCCGGGCGAGCTAATGTGCTGGCAGTGCCATCTAAAGTGTGCAGCGACGCAATGTGGCAGCTAGCTGCTAAGTCTACTATGGACCGAATTCCCAGACCTCCGAGTCTAAGAGAGAGAGTAGCTTGTGGTGTCCTTGTCTAGTATCTCAAGGCTCCCTCCCCAAATCCTGCAGAGGCTTAAGGTTTTCTTAAATTTGTGCTGCGGACGATTTTTACGGTGCCCAGTGATGATATTAATAGGTGGTAAACGCGGTAAGGGCTAAGCAGGTGTAGCGCAGTCAGACCAAAGCGAAGCGCTCAATTCTGCTTGTGAATTTCGAACGTGTGGCTAAGAACCCTACAGAGGAACCCAGGAATTCAGGAATCGTTTCGGCTGTCTCGGCGAGCTTACATACGACGAGAAGGAATGCCGCGAAAGCGGAAAGATTAGGCTGACCTGTGCAGACGAGCTTGCACTTTGGGAGTTTGGCTTAAGTCGGCTCTGCAGGCCGAGGTCGATAACTCACTTAATAGTTGCCTGCTCCACTGATGCCTCTCTCTCCCCGATGATGCCAATGTCTAGGTACGCCTGGGTACCAGGCGTCTGGGGACAATGAATAGAATCTACTAGTCGTTTAATGGCTGAACAAAACAGTGGCAGAGCAAAGGATCGCCCTACAGCACGCCCCTACATGAAAATATTGTTTTATTAGTAAATGTTCGAATCTGGACCTGCAGGCTTGCTCAGGAGACCCGTGCAGTCCTCAGTATGCGATCTAAATGAACTAGTTGAAAGCGTTTTCAAAATCGAGTTTGGCGACAGCGAATTTATCTGGTTTACTTCATTATCAGTGAACCAGAAGTTCTCTGTTTCACTGGTAATAAACCCTTTGGCAGTATGGACCGTGACTTCGATGCTGTTAGGTGTATTAAAGCTGGTAAGCCCATAGCTATTTGCACACAAAGGCTGCTTCCAATTTGTCAGAAAATTGTGCCTCAATCTACGGAAAACTGAGAAAATATGGATTAAGTGAAGCAATCCGGCCAGTTATTTGATTGCGAGGAGGTTACCACTAACAAGAACAAGGCGGATGGCCTCTGTTGCCACATCACGTCTGATGATTTTAACCACTTCTGCTAGTTCGCTCAGCAGACGGCTTGCGAGGCATCTGAGATGGCGTGGCTGTAGGCCGTCCATATAGCCGCGCGGATCAGTTCTGCTCCGGTGACGGGTGGCTCTACGTTGGGTGGTTTCTGCTGCAGGCCAAAGTCGTCCTGCTCTCTGGGGTATTGGAACCCCAGCGCCCTTGGACCAGTGTGTGTCAGGCGAAGACCCACGATTTTACCTGTTTTCTTTGCTTCCGTCTCTGAGGTACGTGGCCCAACTAAGATTACTTCGTCTACAGGATGAAGTTCTGAGAACTGTATACGTAAACACCAGTAGGTTGGCCCAGGTGCGCGCGTCGTCGTTTTGGTGCACAAAAGCAACTGAGGGCCGAGAACTTCTGGAAATAGTGTCAAATCATTTATATGTCTCGGTGCACTCGGTCAGTTTGTCACGTAGATGGATACTATCGATGCCGTCGACGTGGTTGCTGGCGAGGGCGAGGATAGCGGGCAGTCGGTGCTGATTGTGCTGCCTTCAAGTACTATTTGATTTTCCTGTTTGTGAAGTTTTTTTTAACAACGCGCGCAAGTAATTCTGCTGTAATTGAGAGTGGAGTTAGGCTCCCTGAACTCGGCCCGGGGCTGGATAGGTTTCTATCTGGGAGAGGGCGCCCAATGGCCCGGACTGACCTCATTTTCGAAGGCATCCTAGGGCATGAAGTTTGGACCGGCAGGCTTCTTAGCTTCAAAGGCAGATGTTTAGCCTGATAATCCAGGAGGCTAGCAATGTCACAAAGTGCCTTGGCTGTTTATGAGGACCGAGGACGCTTAGCTTTTTGCAGCTTACAGCGATCCTGTTGGTGAGTCCTGCGAGGGGATATGCTTTTAAGTGAAGCGTTTCACAATTCATGTAAAGGATCGTATGGTTATGATTTTGAAGTATCGGGCATGCAAGCTAATAAAATAACTTTATTTTTGCAAATAATCTTCTATACGACTAAGTCGTTTCTACTAACCGGCATTTTGTCTTCTGTAAGAAAAGCAGAACGAACACGATTATGTGTCTGTTTCTGTATACGAGGATTGGTTGTCTCGTAATCGCACATCTAAAGTAAAGTTTTCGAGCTAACCCTCAGCCAAGATTTAACGTCCACGGTTTTTCACATTGCTTCATAGACGGACCCCCATAAATACAAATGTGCAACGGTGGGGTTCGAACCCGCGCACCTATGTGTCTCCTCTGGTTGCGAGGCGCAGACTTAAGCCACTACGCCACCGGGCAATCACACATCTAGTGATCCTATGTTGGCGAACAAGAAAAGTGTACCTCTTGCTCTATAAATTTTAAAATATAAAGTTGCTTACTTTTATTGAATTGATTGCCTTTGACTTTTCCAAACTCTATCTGTTCCACATGCGTTACCGCATATGCAGTCTCTTCTAACTAACTTTGTATACATTATCGGTACATTCAAAACGTACATTCTTTGAATAACTAGCATAGAAAATACCTTTATATGCCAAATGAAAGATCTACGGAGACTGGAATGCAACTTAACCCGTAAAAACCGCGTTACTGTGCAATCCTTTAGCTACACGCCTAGCAAAAGATTATTGATTATATCAGGTCTCGCAATACATGTTTGTAAAATATTCGTTGGCTTTGACCATTTTTTAATGTTACATCGAAGAAGCAGTCAATAAGGTTAGCGCTCACAAACTGCAAAAATGCCCGTGTATTGTTGCTCGTAAATAATAATGTTTGCAACAAACTGAACGAAAGTCAATTATACCTATGTGCTTACACGACTATGGACTCCAAACGGGTGAACTATAAACGTTTGAATAACACAGTTGCTCTACACAAACGAATATACACATTTGGGTCCTTGATAATGAAACAGCGGAATAGCACGTTCACACGTACAGATGTTGATTCGACTAGGTTATGTGCAGAAAATTTGTCGACATTTGTACATCATGGTCTCGCGCAGCATCTGCCGTAGGCAATGTTGCACTAGTGTGTATTTAGTATCGTCAGAGTACAAAATGTATTTGACACTCGACGGAATGAATGTAATATTTTATGTATGAAACACATATTGGGTACAGAAGAGGAAGGACGCAGCTCCTTAAGGGGCGCCAGACGAAGCCAGTCATGGCTCACTAAGCGTTTCCGTATTAACGACCGACTGTGCAGAATTGCGGCAAGGCATTTACGAGTCTGTGAATCGATCTTGGATCATCGTCATCTCGTCAACCAGATGTCTATGATCGACCCTATCAAAGGCACTATTCTGGCCGAAGTATATGCAAGGAACTTCTTTGTTGGCCTTTATTTAACACGGATCAATCGTCTGTAAGTTCTTTTGTAACTTTTAAAAGCGGCGTGCACGTAGAGGCCCGAGAGACAGCTCCGTGCTGGAATGTGTCAGAACGATTGTTTGCGATAATATAATTGATTACGTGTCTGACTAAAATTCTTCCAAAATAGCTAGATTTTGTTTTTAGAAATGTAGGTCGTTGAACAAATATGCCACTAGGTGTGTGGCTATTGTGGCGTTTCAGGCATACGAGTTGCGTGTAGATGTCATATTCACCAAAAAATAGATAGGCGAGCCGTAGTAGAGCGTAGGATTATGTTTTGTCGACATGTATGAGGCAGGGTTACAGGAACAGGGTTAAACAAAGATGAGAAGAAATATGCTAGTAGTTCCACTTTCTCTTCATCTGTCGATACCGAGTACGAGGTTGAATCTAGGGTTGGTGGGAACTCGTTTCCTGTGCGGCGCGAGTTGACGTACCCGAACGGGGACTGGCTGTTCTCTTGACTTATGCTCATCTCGTGCAGGATGCGGAGACGCTGCTCGATTTCTTTCACGGAATGCGATAATATGCAGTGGACAAGTTAGGGTTTTGATGCAAAGAGTTGAGTCGTTCGAGGCTAGCATTTTTTTAAACGCCTTATAAGATAAAGGGTTGTTAGTAGCTAACGAAGTCAAATTTGCTGCTTGACAATTCAATGTAACTGCTGTCTGTCTAATTTTCTAAAGAGGTTTAGGGCCTAAAATACGTTTACGTAAGACTGAGTAAAAGCATACAGGAATTGACTAACCCCTTAACATGCTCACGCTCAGACAGTATGAGACTCAGCGACCAAACAGTAAGTCTCACCAGCAAGCGATGGTACTTGGTAAGAGTCGAGCTTCAGGATTGAGGCAATACCCCCTAAAACCCTACATATCTGCACGACAGTACCTGCGCTTATGTATACTCCTTAAGATGACCCTTTGGCCTGCGGGATTCTCGACGTAGAAGAGTAACTAGGCATAAGCGGCAGGGAAGCTTCGGAAGCTTTAAATCGTTAGGTCCTGTTTGTGGAGTCCCGTGTGGGAAGCGACCCTCGTGCGCATTCCACAATTCTTCATCTTCCGGCCTGTTCTTTCGCCTTCATTACATGTTAAATGGGCTTAGCAGCTGCATCTCAGTTTTTCAGCGATTATCTACTGCCTTTATATACACCTCAGATCAGAAAAAATGCATCACTCATCACAGCACGCATTTTGTATACATAACAGGCGTAACTTTGCCAGACATTAAAAAAGTTATGAAAAGGAAATGTGTCTTTGTCGAAAAATTGCCCCATTGCAGTCAAAACAACTCGCTTTCTAAGACATTTATTAATCTGCCTATTTAAAATATAAAAATAATTTGTATTTTATAATGTGTTTATATTGTTTAATAGTGTATGAGAACAACTTAGTAGAGTGCGTACCCCCCGTACTCTAATAGCAGCCGCTGTGCAATTTTGCATTGATTTAACCCACTCATCTTTTGGGATATTATCCCGCTTCTCCTGCATAGCACTCCCGAGCTTCCGAAGTGCGATGGCACAAGGAGTTTAATGGGACAACATAGATTTCCACCTCATTAAAAGAACTCTTGCTTCTGCGAGGTGTCCTCGAACAAGTGTAGCTTGCCTGCTATTGTTGTGCATTAATATAAAGTTATCACGAACAGCTCTTGCATAAAGCACAATGTGGGCTGTCAGAATCTCATCAGAACACCGTTGGGCAGAAAAAACGTTTCTTTCCCTTGAGAGTCGTTAGCTTGGAATCCTCCTGGGAGACCTGGGTTGTTTGGCTCTTCTGTCTAAGAATGTTGCTCCCCAAACCATGGTTGCCCATTACGCTCCATATAAGGCAAGGTTGCGCGCACCGCTCTTCTCAACTCCGGCACTCTCGTTTCCGTCTATCGCTACCGTGGAGAGACAGCCTGGCCTCATCCGCGCATGGAACAGCCTGCAACGGTCTATTTTTCGTGATCTCGCGCAAACAGGCATCCTGCTTGTGGCTGGGTCATAGTCAGTTAAGAGCGTACAACGGAGGCTTACAACGAATGGTTATTCCTTGATAATAGCACTAAGCAGCTCCTTGCTTAACCGAATACTGTTGGTCGTTGAGTCTATCGTTAGAAGACGTCTTTAAACGGTGTATGGATTGGTTTCATATTCAGTTGATGAAGTGATGAAGAATGTTGAGTATAGTCAAATTTCTGTAGTCATGTTTTGGTATGGCGCTGCTATTGTAGGTACAGAATATACGTATACAAACAATCAAATGTGATAAATGATACATTTTTTTCAAATATCTATCTATATAGCTGTATACGGAGTGAATGCAGTCATTATTTCCACGGCGGCTTTAAGGACGATTTGATTTCGAAGGCGCGGTTGAATCATGAAGTGAACAAACCGTCTTGATTTTTGCATGCATGTGGTTAGTCAAAATGTGATTAAGTTGCGTACACATACAGAGCTCGTAACAGGAAACGCAGAAGAGCGGTAGCATACTAGCGTAAAATACTGACTAAACCGTAAGCTATATAGAGAAACAATATACTGTATGGCAGTTTTGCAATTTAGAAGGCGATACATATATAGAGAGATAGAGATAATTTGCTAGCAAGCCCAATGCTAGAAGATGCAACACCAACATATATATATATATATATATATATATATATATATATATACAGGATGTATCATAACAACATGTACGTATCTAAGGCTTGAAAGAACTCGGCAAGCAGATATTTTTTTTCAATGGAGCAGGGGGCGGACAAATCTTGTTTATGAGTGACGATGAAATATAGAAGTTCTTCTGCCGTTTTTCTTCTACATAGTTGTGATAAATCTACGCTTGCGGGAGAACCAGAACGCATGAAGAAACTGATCATTCCGGCGTGTTCGGCGGAAAATTCTACATATTAGAAGACATTTCGCTAACTTGCGAAGCAAAAGGAGAATAGCCAGAATAAGAAAAAAACATAAAAAGTCGATATGTCATTGTGTTCAAAACCACAAAATTTTTCCAAGACGCTTCCGCCTCCTCCTCCCATTGGAAACATGTATAACCCTACCGAGTTTCACCAAACCTCAAAATATGTACCTAACTTTCTCATACACCTATGCAGCTATGCATGCCTTCGCTTTCGATATGGCTGTCGAAAAAGTTTAGTCACTTTGGTACGAAAATGATGGGTGCTAAATTTGCTATTGCCGGTTCTACACGTAAAAACGTTAACGTTAGACATAACAACATATCGACGTTTTATTAGTTTTCTTAATCTGGCTTTCCGTCTTCTATTATGCAGAATTTTCCGAACACGCCGGTATGATCGGTTTCTTCGTGCGTTGACTGCTTCTCCCGCAAACGTAGATTTTGCACAACTATTTAGGAGAATACAGGCAGAAAAACTATATCATCCTAACTCTTACTCAAGACGTTTCCGCCCCTTCCTACCATTGAGAAAATTATTTTCTTGTAGAGTTCTACCAAACCTTAAAATACGTACATTTTGTTATGATACACCCTGTATATATATATATATATATATATATATATACCGAGCAAGATGGCTTAGTGGCAAAGCCTTTGCCTTGCATTCGGGAAGCTTAGGTTCGAGACCCAGACCGGCCACTCTTAAATTGGTTTGCATGATTTCCAATTTAGACAAGGTAAATGCCGGAGCGAATTAAACATTAGCCATTAAATGAAAAAAACCGTACACAGGCATAAGCCTTACAAAAAAAATATATATACATATATAAGGAAACTAGAAGTATTCGATTTTTAAACTCCTAATGCCCTCTCATATGCTCTGGCGCGCTTTCTCTCTGTATATATATACGAGGTGTGTTCAAAAGGTATCGCGACTTTTGAATTTTCGCGGGTTACGTATATTCGAATTGCGATTTTTTGTGGCGTTATGTTGGTACTCATGTCTCTCACTTATGCCGACAATCTCGGCCATTTTGAATGTTCACTTAATTGTTGACAGCTGCTTTGCTTGCACGTGTTTTGGATCGTCTTCGATTTTTACCTATTCAAAAAAATGGATCAAAGAACCTGTATCAAATTTTGTGTGAAAAACGAAATTAAGTGCGCGGATGCATTCCGAATGTTGACTGTGGCATACGGAGAAGCTACCTTGGACCGAAGCAACGTTTATCGGTGGTACAAAATGTTCTCAGAAGGCCGAGAAGATGTGAACGACGAAGAGCGTGCCGGACGCCCGAGCACTTCAACAACAGACGAAACAATTAATGAAGTGGAGAAAATGGTATTGGCCAATCGTCGAATCACCGTTAGAGAAGTTGCTGAGGACCTAAACATATCGATTGGCTCGTGCCATTCGATTTTTATCAATGATTTGGGCATGAGACGGGTCGCCGCGAAATTCGTACCAAAATTGCTCAATTGCGACCAAAAACAGCATCGCATGAACATTGCTAATGAGATGTTGGACTCTGTCCGCGACGACCCAAATTTGCTCCAGAGGGTCATAACTGGTGACGAATCGTGGGTTTATGGTTATGACGTGGAAACCAAAGCTCAATCATCTCAATGGAAGCTGCCGCACGAACCAAGACCGAAAAAAGCGCGCCAAGTTCGGTCGAATGTGAAAGTTTTGCTGACAGTTTTCTTCGATTGCAGGGGCGTGGTGCATCATGAGTTCTTGCCACAGGGTAGAACGGTCAATAAGGAATATTACCTGCAAGTTATGCGCAATTTGCGCGAAGCAATCCACCACAAACGCCCGGATTTGTGGAAGAACAAAAATTGGCTTTTGCACCACGATAACGCCCCTGCTCACACATCGTTGCTTGTGCGCGAGTTTTTGGCCAAAAACAACACACTAATGATGCCGCAGCCACCGTATTCCCCAGATCTGGCCCCCTGTGACTTTTTCTTGTTCCCTAAACTGAAGAGGCCCATGAAAGGACGACGTTACGCTACGCTTGACGAGATAAAGACGGCATCGAAGGAGGAGCTGAACAAGAAAAAAAAAAATGGTTTCTGAAGTGCTTCGAAGATTGGAAAAACCGTTGGCACAAGTGTATAATATCTCATGGGGATTACTTTGAAGGGGACAAAATAGATATTCATGAATAAATGAATAATTTTTGAAAAACACAAAAGTCGCGATACTTTTTGAACACACCTCGTATGTAGATAACTAGATGTTCTAACTTGCAGAGCAGAAGAGAGTCACCTGCGCACGTTTTTGAACACACCTCGTATATATACAGTTAGTTCAATAAGTTCTTAGAATTAAAACCAAGAATTTTCCAAATCATGTTTTTAAATTTATCTTATTCGATATACTCCCCGAGATGCTCAATACACTTTTCCACCAATATTTCAGAGCTTTTATACCTCTTAAGTAGAATTCCGCGTCTTTAGACTGAAAATAGGCATTGACAGCAGCCTTAACCTCTTCATTGCTGGAAAAACGCTTTCCACCGAGACTATTCTTCAAATGTCCGAAGAGGAAATAATCAGAGGGGGCCAGGTTCGGAGAATAGGAAGGTTGTTCAATAAGTTCGAACCTCAGTTGGGCCAGTTTTGCCGTTGCTTGCCGCGACTTGTGTGCGGGAGCATTGTCCTGGTGAAACAGGACAACCTTCTTCTGCAAAGCGGGCCGTTTCACGATGAGTTCTTGCTAAAGGCAGTCTAACAGTCTTGCCTAATATTCTCCTGTGATCGTTTTACCGCTCTCAAGGTAGTCGACCAGCATTATTCTACGTTGGTCTTAAAAAACTGTAGCCATCACCTTTCCGGTCAATGCCGTTGTCCGCACCCTCTTCGGAGGTCCTTCATCAGGTGCACACCATTGGCAAGATGCTTCTTGGGTCTCGGGAGTGTAGTGATGGACCCAGCTTTCATCGGCGGTCATGAATCTGCGCCAAAATCCGACGGATTGTTCGACATCTTCGCCAAATTTAGCTGTGAAGCGAAAACAGGCGCGTTTTTTGGCCTTGGTTGAGCAAATGCGGCAGCCATTTTCTCTGAGCTCTTTCATCTTCAAGTTTTCGTGCAGGATGAAATGCACACTACCCAAACTAATCCCCAAGGCCTCCGCTATCTCCCTAATGTTCACTCGCTTATCTGCGGCAACGATTTTCCGCACCTTTTCCACGTTTTCCTAATCAGTTGCCGTTTTTGGGCGTTTTGAACGTAGTTCATCCCGGTGCTCGTGCGACCTCTTTTTAACTCATTAATCCAGTTGGAAACAATGGCAAAAACATGGCGCAGAGTCACCGTACACTTCGTCTAACTCAGTTTTCACTTGGGTCGCATTCCAACCTTTGAAATAAATGCTTGATAACCACTCGAAACTCTTTTTTCTCAATTTTTCAAAATCACGCCGATACGTTGCACGGGAAAAGCGATCAAACGAAATCGCAACGGCCAATCACCATAATATTTTGATTGCTGGCAGTCGAAAGTTGCAGTTCCTAATAGCGGTGGAAGCGCGCCAAAATTCGAATTCTAAAAAGCTCATTCTAAGAACTTATTGAACTACCTATATATATATATATATATATATATATATATATATATAATATATATATATATATATATATATATATATATATATGTGTGTGTAAAGGGAGAGAGCGCGCCAGAGCATGTGAGAGGGCATTAAACGTTTTAGAATCGAATACTTTTAGTTTCCTTCGTCCTAGTGTCGACTGCAGTGCCCTTCACCTATTTGTTTCATTGCCTACCATCTCCCTATCTTTCTTTCTTGTGACTTTTTTCCTCTTTTATATATACACTTGTTCGTGTTACCTTAGATGCCTGTAGAGCAGCAATCTCAGACAGAATCAAGTCAACGATCCTTACCTGCTTATTCGTCTTACCCGGTTAGCAAGGTGCGGAGCCAATCCACGAAGTCTTCGCGAAATGCCTTCGCCGCCCCTATAAGAACGAATACGTCAAACGCCCGTAGAACAACGAAGTCCGCTGGCGACGCGCTGACTAATGAACACGTGGCGGGCGAACGCGCGCACGAAATGACCGCATCGTATCAATGACGCGTAGGTTTGCATAGTCGCTTGCGAGACACGGCGGTATGATCGGCGAGTGAATCAGTTTGGCTAAGATCACTGACTCTCCGATCATGCATTCCTCACCTGGCCAGAGTAGATAGATCTAGCCATCACCTATCACATCGGCGTCGTCGTCGTCGTCGGCGGCGGCTAACATGGCTGATCACGTTGCCGCCGTTGGACAATCTGTCCTAATGAGAGAGACCACGACTTCATTCCGAGTCTCTTCGCCTGCCCCCACGCTCCACATATACTCGTACGCAGCGAGCGCTGTGTGGGGTCGCGCAGTGTCTAGCCGCGGCCTCCGCACGCGCCAAGACATTAACTCGTCGAACTACGCGGGTAGCTGCGTAGGCCTGCGGACAAGTCAATGGCCGAACAGGTCGGACAGCGCAGACGATCAGGCCTAATAGTCGATTATAATAGCGACCATTCCGTCCAATTCGATCCGGATCCGGCGGATCGCCGCCATCGAAACACCGGGTCGGGCGGGGGACTATGATGATGAAGAAGAGGGCTACGACAAGCGACGAGAAGTCTACGAACCCGACGGGGCAGTTGACCGACAATAGGGTGCGTAGGGGGAATTAAGAAAGACGTTGTCGGTGGTCGCGCCAACATGCCAGTGTTGTCCAGGTTGGCAGCTACCCGACCAGACTACTGCATACTTCTCCCCGCTGAAGTAACCACAACTAACGAATAGATCCAATGCCGATTTCTAGGTAATGGACGCTTAGATTCCTTGAGTTGGGACGCAACGCTCATAGTATATATATAGTTTAAGCTTGCTATACTTATCCGATATATATACACGCTCTTCCGCGTCTGATTTCGTTGAATTGTATTTTGGTTAAACCGCCGATCGCCGACACAGAACTGGCGCGGCTCTGTGCGGGAAGTGGGCTGCACTATGTAAATAGTGTGTATATATATATATATATATTGCAAAGACAAATTTTATTTAACTCATAACGTGGTGTAAACAATTGTCCCCCAGTGAGCGTGACGACAGACTACATCAGCCCTATGTCCAGGTCTGGTGTCGACCACCTGGACAAGGTGCTAAGCACCGCTGTGGCGTTACCACGTTGCATATCCAATAAAATAGTACTTCCAATAAATATTCCAATGTAAATTGTTATACATAATATTAGTAGTAAGGGTCGTGTGCTACAAAAATGGAAAATCCTAGCGACTACCAAACAGATGGCTAATGCAAGCTGCATCACGTGCATTGAACAGCAACAATAACGACGACGACGACGACGACAACAACAACTACAACTACAACAAAGCTAAAAGCAACAACAATGACAATAACAATACTAACAACAACCACTTGGGGGCTTGGGGTATGTCCCGAGGCGAGAATGTTCATTCTCTGAGCTCGTAAGCTTTCTTTCCGAGCTCGTTCGAGAGAAGGGCCGTGAATAGTGTCTAGGCAGCCGCAAGCACATATATTGTCCTCCAATTAGACCGCAGCAGGAACAAACTGAGTGTTGGCGCTAATTCGTTCATTTCCGGTTCCGGTTTGCGTTGTCGGATCGTGCCCGCGTTGGGCGGCACCCACATTAGATAGACATCCGTACACTAGATACTGGCGCTACGACGGCGACCAACCAGAACAGGGCCCTTCCTTCTCTACACTTCGTTTGCCTAAACGACGTCATAGCGTCCGTGTTGCTGTGTTCGTACTTATTTAGTTAATATATTTATATGTGTATATATATATATATATATATATACCGTTTGAAACAGGTAAGTAACTGAGTAGCCCCGTAAAAGATTTACGATTTGTATAATATATTCTCTTGCATACCTAAAATGGCGAAGGTTCCGATGGATCCAGAAGAGGATGCAAGTGAGGCAGGAATCAGTGCACTTTTTGTTAAAACTGTAATACGGGCATTATATATTCTTGACACAGACCCGTCAAGTGCGTCCAGTGCCTTGATTGGATTCATCCTTCTTGCATGAAACTCTCGGCGGACGACGTTAATGACTGTATCAAATTAGACGCAGTGCAACGTAAGAGATATACCCCTTCATTATCTGATGCAGAGTCGGATCTAAAAATAGGTGAGGGCATCAGCCTATGCCGATGTGCGCTTAGGAAATTCAAATGGATCATTGCTGACTCAGCTATTTAATGAGGTAAGAAATATGAAAGAAATACTGAATGAGTTATCTTCGAAAAATAAGAACCTCAAGCAATCGGTCGACAAGCCGTCTGTAACCAATGCGAAGCTACATGCTCGCTTAGGACAGCTTGAAACTCAGTCACTAAAAAGGACTCGTATTGTATCCGATGATTTGTCTGTTTCTGCGGTTAATATTAGAACAGACCTTTGATTAAGAGTGTGACAAATAAATGTTCGAAAAAGTTTTCCAGTTGAGACTGAATTTTAGCCGCTGCCAGAACAGTGAAAGCTCAAATTCGCACCCGGCGGATATTCATGTCCAATATGTGTTAGTGTTTTCTTCGTATCTGTAAAACGCCTTCGGCGACATAGCGTCAAGTTTAAGATACACGTCGAAGTTGCAAACGTAGACTACAAGAATCTCATTTAAGAATTAAACTGTGCTTTAGTTCTTCCGTGCTTATCTTCGATCTGATATATTAAAACCATGACTGCCCTACGACCCAACTTCATATTCTGTACAAAGATCCGCACATCGTCGTTGTAGTTAACACAGTATACAGAACAAAATTAGATGTAGTTAGCTTAACGCTTGATACATTGCAGTCGGGTACTCTAGCAAATCTACATAGCTATATTAAAAGTGTGCATAGTATTGTAGCAATAATAAGTGAAACATGGCTTACTGAATTATCGGTTCGTTTAGCGGAAATCAGCGGTGGGGAACTAGTTCATGTTTTAGAAAAAAATGTGTCTTACGAGGCGGTTGGGTCTCAATCCTCAAACCGAGTGAGATGGTGTGCTCTGAGGTTAAGGTAACATATTGCTTACAGAATTGAACGTTTTATCATCCTGACGATGTTGGCGTATGAACATATGTATTTTATAAGTAGAAGTCTAAATGTACATATGTGTATACTCACCAAATGTCAGCTTATAGGACATAACTAGGTATAATGACACGATGAAGTGTGAAATAAATTGAATTAAAATAAATTAAATTATTGCTTACAAAAGGTCTGTCTCTCTTGATCTAAAACGGTGGGCGTCAAAATGCATTGTATGTCCTTGTGGTCACGGAAATGCATCATACGATTAGCCTATTTGTGGCCATCCGCTTGCTCGAGAAAATCTGAGACCTTGGTGTACTGACGTCTGCTAATATGAACTACACAGAACATGTAAGACACATCGTGACACACATGTAAGATCGTGTTCGAGAAAGGACCACAGAGAGGCGGCTAAGGCGGTAAAACGGTAAAGTGTTTACCGTAAACCCAGTGAGATTTTGACGCGCTCATCCGCTTATAAATAGCAGACGACAGCTTATGCTCAGAAGGAGACTTATACACATTAACAATGGCAGGAGATGATGCGTCATCTCCTGTATAGAAGAATGTTAACAAAGTGCAGTTATTGACCGTGCTGAACCGACCGCGGCCAGTTGACAAATTTCCTTGATGCAAATGAAGGGACAGTTCAGCGGATTGCAGCCGTTTATACGGTTGCAGAAGAAACAGAACCAAATTCCTCCATAGTAAAGAGGAAGACACACGACAGTGTGCACAGCAAAGATTCAAAAACTGGTCGTTACAATTCAACTACGAATTTCTGAGGATCCTTCTACCTCGATTAGCAATCTTGTGCAAAAAAATAGCATGGCCATAATGACTATACGCAGGCTTGTTCACGAACACCTCAGGTACCATTCCTATATCATACAAATAAGACAAATACCCTCTGAGGCCGCGAAAGCCGCTAGGCTTGCCGATTTATTACTTTATTTTCTCAAGCATAAAGCGATGAACCGTTTTTGTTCAATATACGGCATATGCGGCATTTCTTTAAGAGCCATCTGTTAGCCTTTGTTCCGGATTTGCACAAATTGCAAGAAAAATGCCTGCATAAATGTGTACATTTATCATCACGTTAATTTCACTAATACTGTGTATGTATATAATATTGACATTTATACAGTTGTCAGCTGTTCTCTGTATGTTATTCGCGAGCGGAACTGCAGTAATCTCTTCACTAAAACTAGGCAGGCAGACGCAGCCTTGGTCTTTATGGCGTTTATTTCCAGCCCCCTTGAGGCAAGGAACATCTCTGCCAAGGAAGTGATGCGCTTGGTGTCACCTAGGTCGTAATGAGCGACCACTATGTCATCCGCGTGCATCACAACTATGGCTTTCTAGAACTCCTGTCGAACAAAGCCGACAATATCGGCAAGCCGAAATGTAAAGGGGACGCAGTTCAGTGGGTCTGTTTGCGGGGTTCCCACATTTTGCGTCACCCGCAATACTTTCTGCTCACCCTGTACCAGTAAGGTGCCCTTATAAAAAAAAACTTTCGACTACGAAATTACGTTCAAAACAGAGCTACCAACTCCTGCTTGTCAAAATAACTTCACCAGGAGATCTCGAGGAGCTTTGTCGAAGGCTCTAATGCAGTCTATAAAGACTGCATACAAGTGGTATCCGGGTTTCGCCGCAGCTCGTTCTATCTCTGACTAGAGCATGGATTGCATAACGCGCTCGCCGACTCCTCCGGAAGCCGAATTGCTCTGGCGGAAGGGCCTGGTCGACCACGTACTCAATCCGTTTTATAACAAACTTGCAGAAGATCTTCTTTAGCGACGTTTCAGATGCTATACGCAGTATAAGTTTAGGTCTCGTCTGTCGTCGCTTTGCTTGCCCTTAAATAGCAGAGCTCCTGCCATTTGTCCCTTCTTTGAAAAAATCACCAGAATGGTTTCACAAAAGTGGCCCAGACTGCACCCAGTGCTCATAATATATCTGGTTTGGCCCCGCACTCTTTCTCACAGTTACAGAAGACCGGTCAGGCGATTCGTTACATGTTCGCTGTTGAGCAGAATCTTCGGAGCCTAGTGGCTTATTTTGCTCAATATATGGCACGTATTTTAGAGACATTTGTATAGCAGAAGATCGCTACGCCGTAGTCCAAGATTAGGCACACGTTCAAATTAGAATATTAAGCATGCTCCGCAGGAGTTTTTGCACTATCGTATCCCGTCACGACATACTACAATACACTTGCTTCATTTAACCACTTTTTGTGCATATTGAGCCAGGGCTGCAGGCAACTAGCCATGTATCCGATTAAGACGACAACTTGCCTGACTGGAGTTCGTTGGCAGGGTACCCATGTGAATGCAGTTAATGTACCAGCTTTCGTAAACATCACCATAATACCATGTCATCATACGGATTCGTTGTCATGCGATATTGCCAATATGTACATATATCATGACGAAAGTTGCAGGCATTCCTCTGTTACTTTTTTCCGTAATAATTCAATAATGTATAATATCCGTATTCATTTATACGTAAGTATCGTTTACGCACTTCAGTAATTTTTGCAAGCGTATCATAGAGATGTAGCCAGTGAGATTACTAACGCAGTGCCAGGGAATTGCAAGGTAGATAGACTCCATTATGGTAGTAATGAGTAGTAGGCTCTTTAAACTAGCAGGTAACAGCGCGCGGGCAATCACGCCAACGAGGTGCCCCTGCTACAGGCATTAGCAATGTACTGTACGATAATATACGCGAAAATAGACTAGCAGGAGCACGTTGCGCTTGCATTTAGCAAACATTACGTCGTCTTCGAAGGACATGCCGCGCAAATACAACACGACAGAAATACATCGCTATGGAGAGAAAATTA
>QVRM01005068.1:0-22500 GCA_003439945.1 Dermanyssus gallinae
ATAGATTTTAGGCAAAAACGTGCCAGCAGCAGCGGTAACATCACGGAGAACATAACTCGTCTAAAGTTGCTGTAGACCTTGTTGTTGTTGTTGTTGTTATTGTTGTTGTCGTTGTTGTTGTTATTTCCTCCCTATCTTCCTGGTGTTTGCGTTCGTGTACCTTCTGTTCGTGCTACTCTCTTCCTCAGTTAGTTCCTCAGTTACCTCAGCTTCATACGTCGTATATGATTGCCGGAGGCAGTGGTGGTGACGGCTGCACCGGCGGCGCCCTCGGCGGCGGCGGCGATGATGGCAGCGAAAACAACCACTACCACCATAGTCATGATCATGATTATGATGATGATGATGATAATGATGATGATGATGATAATGCTGATGCTGCAGAAGCTGAAGCTGAAGACGATGAAGACCATGACGAAACTCAGCGGTGTTGTTAATGCTTCAGGGAGTTCACGGTTAATACGGAGGGAGCACGCGTGTGCCTGCCTGAGCGCACAGGAGCCGCCCGTAGGGAGCTACTAGTGACGCTAGTGACGTTTACCGTTCCGCTACGGTCGCTGCTGTCGCTGCTGCTGCTCTTCTTCTGCCGCCGCTGCTGCTCGGGCGGCTTCTGCTTTGGTTTCTGCGTCACGGCTGGTGGGTGGTGGTGGTGGTGGTGATCTCGTTGTAGCGCGACGAGATCTTTCTTGTTCTTGTTTTTCTTCTTCCCCTTCGTCGCACATTGATTCGTCTTCTTCTCATTCAACGAGCCAGCCAGCTTGCTTTCCTACCGCCTCCGCTCGGCAGTAATCTCATCTACCTTTCGGTGTTCAGCCAAGAAGAGAATAACCTTCTCGTCCACCCCCCCCCCCGCTGTCTCCTCCTCATTGTTGTCATCACAATCTTCGCCGTCGTCGTCGCCATCGTCATCATCAACCAGAACGACAGCAACAACAACAACTACAACAACCAGAACAACAATAAAATCAAGAGCGCCGTCGACTTCCGCCGGATGATGACGACCACATGAATGCTGAGCGCTACACAGCAAAGCCATCCGCTCACCTATACCTCACCCCCCACTACTTTCCTCCGGCTTGCTTTTCTTCTTCCCCCTGCATCCGGCTACCTCAGTGGGTGCAGTAGTTTTGACTAGCAAGTGCTCTTCAGACACATATATGTATATATATATATATATATATATATATATATATATATATATAAATATATATATATATACGACGAAGAACTTTTTGCATACATGAAGGCGGGCGGGGGGGAGGGGGGGCAATAGTGCCAGTCATAGTAATCGTATTAGTACATGTCGTTTCTATTACCAGAATCTATAAATCGTAGTCGTTCATCGACCCACGACTGTCATTAACGCAAGTCAACTGTTCACGCTAATAATATCATCTTGTTAGGTTTCCAGACTCTATCAGCCTTCGGTAAAGCTCTATCCTAATATTCCTTTTTTTTTAGATAATATTATTCAAAAAGTTATTCCTTTATGATTGCTAATTAGCGATGTGTTTTTGTTGCAGCATATTTTGTACACGTTCTTGTATTGAGTGTAATGCGTCAAATGCAAGCAATTATTTCAATGCATTTGCAGGTAGTTATTATTATTATTATTATTATTATTATTATTATACTGTCGCTGGCGCTGATGTTGCAATTGCAATGACATTTGATGATATAAATGTGTAAATATACGAGTATGCGCATACATGCATAAGCAGCATTCAACTGCTTGAACTGTTTTGTGCTGCCTTTCGCAGACCGACTCCCACCCGTGTATCTCAGTATACTGAGTCGTAGATAAAGTTAAGCAAATCTAGTCGTGAACTTTATCACGGGTCTAGTCCGGGGTTGCCGCCTTCTCAACTAGCAGACAAAGCGGTTGAAGCTTGAAGCCACGATAGAAGCAAGAACTCTTGCTACGTCGAGCCGTATTGCCGGCGTTCAGTGCTTCAGCAAACGGAACTTTGTAACGTACGGAACACAATTGCCTGTGCCGCTTTGTTTGCATAATTCACGCTGCGGCTGCGGCGGCGGCGGCTGTCGCTGCCCAGGCGTGGTGGTACAATCTAGTGGCTGGTGCTAGAGGTCGTACAGACGTGCATTATGCCAGAGCTATGTGGTTAGATATCTATTCCGAGACATCTTAGCGACGAAAAACTCAAGGAACTCAACCGGTCACAACAACAACAACAACAAAAATAAAAATAAAAAGGAAGCAAGTCAGCTAACAACAACAACAACAACGACAACGCTGCGAAGTCGATAGGCCTGGCGATCTCAGCTAAACGAACTGCTGTCGACCGGCACAACCGGACCTTCGTCTCGATACGATCGGCTTTCCTGTTGTCAGCAGCTGCAGTAGAAACAGCAGCACAGTAGCGTTCTCAGGCGGCAGTATAAAACCACCTCTATTCGATGTCGACGCCATCGGCCATCAAGACGAGCAAAAAACCTATGAAAAACTAAAACGAACGAACGAACGTCCTCTGCGGTGTGTGTCTCGCTCTTTACACCCGTCGCGCCTTTTTGGGGTCTCTTCGTGAACATCGCCTTAGTCGTTGTCGTCATCGTCAACGCGAGCGAGCCAATGTCTCTTCTTTGGCCTTTTCAAGCGGTCGCGGCTGATTTTTGAAAAGGACACAGAAATCGAAAGTATGTTCCCATCTCCTCATCTCTTCCTCTCTCTCTCTCTCTCTCTCTGTCTTTCTCGTTTTCTACACATCTATCAAAACAGACGAAAGCAGTACTACTATTATTTACTGTTGTCGACATTCTGTCGAACCCATTCTATGTATATACATATATAAAAGTTCTTCTCTTATAGCCGGGGCGAGAATCAAAATAGCAGTTTTAGGGAGTAGTTCACGGCCTAGCTCAGGGCCGGAGCCACCGGCGCAGTCACCGGCGTCGTCCATGTCGGCCAATCTTGCCCCAAATGTCACCACAAAAAAGAAACCACCACTATTACTACTACTTCTACTACTATTATTACTACTACTACTACATCGCCACCACTACCACCACCTTCTGGAAGATCTTTGGGTCATGTAACTCTTGGCTGGAAGCCGGCCTCCTTCTTCAAGTATGTGTTCCACATACAAAAAAAAACACACAGCGAGTGGGTGGACGTCCCTACGAACCGACGGACGGATGGACAGACCGACCAATGGACCTACCTACCTCACCACCTCGATACACCACATCGTTGTTTTTTGGGCCGAATCGTGTTGCGTCTTGTCGTGGCAACAGGAATGTCCTCTTGGCCATGCTCGCCCGGCTCTCAACCAGAGATCAATCAGGTCGCTGGCTCGCTTGCTCGGACGGCCGGCAGGCTGTCAGCGTGCGCATGTACCCAATGATCATTGTGGGTCCACGAGAGAAAGAGAGAGCGGAGCGTATCGGAAGAGCGATGAGAAAGAGACATTGATAGATTGGGAGAGAATGAGGGGATAAGGGTGGATAGGCAGATAGAGAGAGACAATGGCCAAATAACGGACAGAAAGACGGCGGGCCGAGGATATAGAGGCGCGAACAGAAATCAAGGCCCGATTTTTGTAACAATGGCTGTCCAACGAAAAGCCGCCTGTAGATGCGTGCATGCAGAACTTTAAACGTCACTCGCTGGCCTGAAAACTGACCGGACACCAATGTGTGAATGCGCCCATTGGATGGCAACTCACTCAGTCAACCCAGCCACTCACCCAATACACACAGAAGACCACCCCGCACCCCATCTCCTCCCACAGTCGTGCACGACATGAACGCACACAGATTCTATTCATAGCCGATGTCATTCACGTTGAAGGGTTCGGCCTACTGGGCTAGTGCCGGTATGGCAGTAGTAACAGTTTGTTGTTGTTGTTGTTGTTGCTACTGCTGCTGTCGGTATTGTTGTTGTGGTGGTGGTTGTTGTTGTTGTTGTTGTCGTTGTGGTTGTTGCTGCTTGTATTGTTGACGATGCTGCTGTTAGACGGCTGTCCGGCGAGATGGCCGCTGCTCATGCTATTTATTTCCTACTACGACCACCATTACTAGTACAACAGCAACAACAGCAACAACAACACCAACACCAACCTAGTGCTGCTTCTGCTACTGGACATTATTTGCGTGCATCCGCATGCGTGCCCCAGTGATTGGAGTTGGTCATCGTCGGGGCACCCCAATCCACCCTCCACCCAACCCCACCCAACCCGGATCGATCAGGTAGCCGAGCGTTACGAGCCGAGCGTTGAGCGTAACGCCGTCCAGCGCACAGGCTTCGCTAGCCCACACAGCGAGAGAGACTCAAGCTCAACCTCAATCGCCACAGTCCCCGCCGCCGCCGCCGCAGCAGCTGCGACGGCGACTCGTCCGTTGGGGTCTGCCCTGTTCACCTCGTCTGTGTCCTACCGTACCGCAACGCCACCCCCGCGTCTCCCGCTCTCTCGAAGCGGTCGTAGGTGGACACGGATGAACACTCTGATGGGTTCAGTTTGAATCCTTGGCTGGCGCAGTGCACAATCAGTGCATCGGCGGAGGTCATTTGCGACCTCGGTCAGTGGGCAAGACTCAACGGACGCGCGCTGGCTTTGTACGCAGAGGCGGGGGCATGCCAAAAGCGACATGCGATAGCATAGAGGATGGTAGATAGAAGGGTATAGATATGTAGATAGATGATAGATATATATATATATATAGGTAGATATGGATATATATATAATATAGATAGTAATGATATATATATTATACTGTATAGAATAATAGTAGTATGATATAATTATAATGAAGATATTATATATATATATATATTATATATTATATATATATATATACTATATATATATATATATATATATATTTCTATATATATATATATATAATATATATATATCTATATATACATATAATGCCACTAGTTTACCCAAATGGAGCTGCTTTAAATGTAGGATTGCTGCAGATCCCGAACCGGTTTAATCGTGTGGGTATATACTCATATACATACTACATAAAGGCAATGGACACACCACAGAACGTGGAACAAGACACAACAACATCGTAGTGTGAGGTGGGGAACTGGGTAGCGAGGAATCCAATCATTCACCCCCGTCATCAGCTATCGATTGAAGGAGTAGGACGATTCTCGCGCGCGGCGTATAAACAACATCAGTAAGCAGGATAGACCAGGATCACGTTGGCTGTTGCCCCTTAAGTAGCAAACCATTTATGTGTGACCGTTTGTAGGAGCGTAAAGTATATGTCTCTCACCCCTCATGGTAGGTGGGGCACATTAGCATTGATATCGCCAACAACAGCAACAGCAGCAGTAGCAGAGGTCGCCGTACTCTACCGTATCATTCTCCACATATATTTCGCCCGTATTTCGACTACACTAGACTAGCAGCAACGGACGGTCATTGTTCTCCATGATATTATGTCCCCTTTGCGAGCTGTTATCTTTCCGAGGTCGAGGAAATGCCAAGTAATTCCCGCCCTGGATGAGATGATGAGGCAACCAAGTCTATTAAATTGGTGGCGACGCGCACACTAATAGCCCGCTAACTGCCGGCGACGCAGGTGCATCACACATTCTCGAAACCTCTCAATAAGAAGCACGAACGAAAAAAAAAGGACAGATGTCACAGAGCAATCGAAATCTTCTATCCACCTAAACAGACAAACAACCTCAACGGCCCTGGCGGGCGCCCCTGAGTACGTGGGTAGAACCGCAGACAGAACATTGTGTATAGGTAGTAGTTATATGACGTAACTCTCAACTAAACAATTCTAATCTCAATACGTTTTTTTTTAATAGTTAAAAATCTAGTCCATGTTGCTCGACGTTTTTGACGTCGCCTCTGCTTGTTTTCGGCGGTTGCTCGTGAAGATGCCCCTTTTCACTCAGAATCAGAGTGAGCGCGAACAGTAGCCACTCGAACCCCCTTAAAGGAGGAGACAATGTAAGCAGGAGCATACATTCCTGTGTCACAAAAATGCTCCTAAGTATATATATATATATAACATAGGATCATTTGCGTATATATATATATATATATATATATATATATATATATATATATATATATATATATATATGTGTGTGTGTGTTTACGCCTTGAAAATGAGAATGGCTCGGCTCGTTTTCGGGGCTCGAAGAATGAAAGGAATCTCAAGAAGTAGGGAATGGCGTAAATATGTTAACGGAACGTTACGTAGCCAGACCTCTCTCTCTGCGCGTTGAGAGATTTCTCTCGTCTAAACGATCAATACTGAGCGAGCTGAGGAGTAAGCTGCCTTCATGGCTGTGCCATTACGCTGTCGACATCATTTTCCTCGTTGTTGTTGTCGTCGTCGTCGCCATGGTATTAGTTGCATTAGCGGTAGCAGTAGCAAATCAAGTGGTTGTATTAACAGTATTAACCGTGTTCGTAGCAGTCAGTAGAAATGTTGTCCTCCCTCCCCCCGTTCGCTTATGGGCTAGGCATATAATTTTTTGCTCTGCTTAGCGTTTCTTTATCGCTGTTTCGTGGTCGCTGTCGCAAGAATAGCGATGCCAATCACCACCGTTTTTCTTGTTGTTGTTGTTGTTGTTGTTATTGTTGTTGCTATTGTTGTTGTTGTTGCTGTTGCTTTTGTTGTTGCTGTTGCTACTGTTGTTGTTGTTGTTGTTGTTGCTGCCGCTCCTTGTGTGCTGTGATTGCCGTTGTTGCGGCTGTTACAGCTGACACATAGGAGTGGTAGTACCCCTAGGAATGCAGCAGCCGAAGCCGAAAGAAGGGAGTGTCCTGAGGCATCTCCTCCTCGACGTCATCGTCGTCGTCGTCGTCGTTCTGTGGCTCGACGAATAACCGGACCGAACGAACTACTTAGGTAGCAGCACCACAACTACCAGCAGCAGCAGCAGCAGCCGGCAGGGGCAACAGAAACAGCTTTGAAACGGCGTACGGCCTTTGTCGTCGTCGCTGTTGTTGTTGTTGTTGTTGTTGCTTTCGCCACTATTGATGATCTTGTTGCTGTCGTTGTTGTCGCCGTTGTTTTCCCTCTTCACTGTTGATGTTGACGTTGTTGTTGTTGTTGCTATTGCTATTGTTGTTGTTGCTATTGTTGTTGTTATTGCTATTGTTGTTTTTGTTGCTGTTGTTGTTGTTGTTGCTATTGCTGTTGTTGTTTCTATTGCTGTTGTTGTTGCTACTGCTGTTGTTGTTCTATGCTATTCTTGTCGTTGTTCTTGCCAACTTCTCCAACGATTTCAAATTCGCTCGCTTATTGTCCTAGCCGAAGGATAGGTCAATGTTGTTCATTTCTCGCTTGATCTTCATCATCATCATCATCTTTGTCGTCATCATCATCATCATCTTCTTCTTCTTCTTTTTCTCTCCTCCTGTTTTTCTGCCTCCTCTCTGTCTTCTTGTGTCTGTTTCTCGTTCCCGGCACAAATATCTTCTATATGCAGCAGTAGAAGAAGAAGCGGCGGTCTGAAATTGACCCGGCGGCGCTACTGTGTGGGCCTGTGCGCGACACATCCAGTAATCCCCGGGCCGTCCGGTTACGCGCGCCGAAAACGGCGTCGTCGGTCAGCGGTCAACTCTCGGGCTATCTGCTATTCGCTTCGAGCTTCGAAAGGCTCGCCGTCAACATCGGAGACCACGACCACCAAACAACGAACACAACGACGACAACAGCAACAACAACAACAACCAGCCGGTAGCAACATCGCCAGCACATCAGTAGCAGAAATAGCTGCACCAGCAGCAGCAGCAGCAGCAACAACAACAGCAACAACAACAACCGTCCCAGCACCGTGAACAAAGGTGGAATGTAGATTGCTCTTTCATACAGCGAATGCCTCGACGTCCAACGATGTCTCATCAATTAGGCCTGAGAGTCAACGGGCGAAGCGAGCTTGCTATGTCGACACAGCCGCCGCCGCCGCTACTGTTGTTGTTGTTATTGTTGCTGTTGTTGTTGTTGCTGTTGTTGTTCTTGCTGCTGCTGCTGCCACGAGAGTTTTCCGAAGGCTAAACGCGTGTCTGTGGGTATGGTCGTAAGGGCGCCGCTTTCAGAAGTCGCACAGCGTTACTACTGCCGAAGCACTGTACGTTTGTACGGCGGATTACGCACGTACCGAGACGTATACAGCTGCTCTGCCTAGATCTGTAGAAGTGAACGAGGTATAGAGAGGGAGAGTAAGTGGAATAGATACAGCGATAGATGAATGGCAGAATGCTAGGAGCACAGCTAGGAGCCTGAAAACATCGCCACTTTAGCTGGCACGTGTCGAGAACGTGAACTCGGTGATGTTGTGTCAAGTCAAGGCAAGGCAGGCACACTTCTCGCCAGGCAGGCTTCTGCGATCTTTCGAAAGTGACTCTTTCCTCCACCACAATAAAAATTAGCAGCTGCTCAGCTTCATGCACTGCTTTGGCGAGTACGAGTTCATGAGCCGGAAGTTCTGGTATTCTACCTGTCGGCAGCGTCTGCTCGTCGGCTAGATTGCGTTCTGAAAATACTTTTCGGGCTGAACCTCAGTCAAGATTTAACGTCCACAAGACTGCTTTTCGCAATGCTTCGTAGACGGACCCCCGTAACTACAAATGTGCAACCGTGGGGCTCGAACCCACGCACCTATGTGTGTTCTCCGGTCGCGAGGCGCAGGTGGAATGCACCCACCACGCCACCGGGCTCGATAAAATGCTTTCTAAGAACGCCACGACATGTCCGTCGTAGGTCAACAATCTCATTTACTCTTCTATAAGTCAACTAGAGTTTGGATACATGAAAATGAGCGAATGCACCCACTACGCCACTGGGCTTGACAGGGGTCTGCATTAGTGCTTACAGTCCTTAACAGAGAGACGACACACACTGCGTGACGTTAGATTTGAATTTCTGCCTACGCTCACATACAATAGAGCAGTTAATGTCAACGTGTTAGTAGTACACGACCACCTTAAACAGAGTCTACTAGTTATTTTGTATCAGAATCTTTGAATATCCATAAGGGTCGCCTCTTTTCCATGTGTAAGAGAGACGGAAAAAAAAAAAATTATATATATATATATATACGAATCACTCATGCAAATCAAATTTTGCATAAAGGATAACGAGTATAAATGTTTGTAATATTGACTCTATGTATTTATGTTTAGTTCTTATCAATTATATACACACATCACTGGGTGGAGGGCTAGCGGGGTAAAAGATCGCCATTTAACAACGGCCTTTGCAGCCCACGGATTTCATTACGTTCTATGCAATGTGGAGGGCTTCCATGAACCACAAGACGAATGTCGATGCAAAGAATGCTGGAGTAAATGTGATAAATACCACGCCGCGGTTTGTCCGGCGGTTCAGTCCATAGCAGAACTGGCAAAACGCTAGATCGATTGTTGTGTGGAAAACTGTGATGTAACATAAACACACTTACCCAGCCCGGGTGTTAATAAATAAATAATTATATACACACATATATATAGAGAGGAAGAGAGAAGAATAAGGGGTTTGCACAAAGAGGCAACTTTTACTATCAAAGATTTACTTAGATGTCCGTATATATATATATATATATATATATATATTTGGGGGTCATATAAACTCTAGACTCTCGACGTTGATTAATTGCAATTAATAAATCCGATAACCGAACCACTATACAAATAAACCAAACCGGCAGTGCAGTGGTTGTCCTATGGTGAAAGACCAAGCGCATCACGTCTACATCTGGCATTAAGTGACAATAGTAATGGTTGATACGTCAAGGATGATGATGCCAGCTATAGCATCGGAGACGACAACGACGGCTGAGAAAGAGCCTGCACTTCCCGGCTGAGAACCTTGGCACCTGAGACGGAAATTATTCTCAGTGACGCCACGTGCTTCAGACTGATCAGGTCTTTGAGCGATGCTCAGACACGCTCGCAGTTGATGCACGTGGCTGGACGACCTCAGACCAAACTTCAGAGCGTCTGAGCGAGAGAAGAGGCGACAACAACAGCAACAAACACACAAAAAAAGGCAAACGAAACCGAGAACAAAGAAGTTCGCGTCGCGCAAGTCTTGTTTGTTGTCTGTGTTTCGGTTTCATCTGTGTCTGTCTGTCTGTCTCGCTTTGGTTTTTGTTTTAATGCTAACTAACCAATGTCGAAGCGCCAGTCCACCGATTGTCAGCTACGCCATGTCATTTCGGTTGGCTGGCTAGCGGCGCAGACCCAGCCTAGAGTCCCGGGGTCAGTGAGTCAGCTCCGTGTGATCTGCGCATTTTCGATCAGTTCGTGGAAGCCCTCGGTAACCTACGGCTGCGGCTAGGCCAGGCTAGATCGCCGCTAGATCTAGACCATCTCGGCTCTCAGTCTCAACTGATGAGATGACCACGACGACGACGACGACGACGAAACATTGAGAAGAAATTTCAGACGTTTCGCATTTCGGTTAAATCTCGGCCGCCGGCGGACCTGAATTTGCATCTGGAACGATGCCTACGAGAGCCAGCGAGAGAGTGTCAGACAGCCAACACGGGAAGAAAGCTGCAATTAGACGAACAAGGCGGTATGCATCAATATATATATATATATATATATATATATATATAGAAAGAACAAAAAATAGAGATGGGACGTGGCGACTTACAGAAAAAAGAAGATCTACTAATGTCGGGAACGAAACAACAGATGATCCAACAGGCGACGAAAACAAACCGAGTAAACACAGAGGGACAGAATCATCTCGGAATTCCTTCGCCGTGCTGGCGAATCAGTGCTTTGGAAATAACTTGTTCTCGCGTTTTTTTCTTGTTCTTCTTGATGTTTTTCTTCGTTCTCTTCTTCGGGTTGGTGTGCGTCTCGCACGCAATGACAAGACGCAACGCATCGTAATATAACCCACCCCTTTAGTACGTAAGTAGGCACGGACCTCATCTGTTGTTGTTGTTGCTCAAGCCAGAGCAAGTCAAGGCTCACTTGCTACTAGGGGTGTAGATATGAGGGGTCTTCTAGCTTCGGCAGCCGGCCGGCCTGAGGTCGATCGACCGTTCGATACAGGCACGATACAGGTCTGTCGTTATCGCAGGTGCGGCATAGCCGATCTCTCTCTCTCTCTCTGTCTTTCGCGTGCGCGATTTGTCAGATGAAGGACACCAATGATGACAATGATGATGATGATAATGGTGATTACGATGGTGACGATGCTGATGATTGTCTTCCGTAGCGAAGACATGGGGCGGTCGCCTGCAGACGAATGACCGCACACAACAAACATCTAATCTCGAAGGTTGCAGGTTGCAGAAACTCCAGGCGGACGAGCGTCTACGTAACCAGCCAGTTAGTTATCTCGGGTTAACCAGGGGTGACCAACCCACTCAGTCCTAACTACATACATTTGATCATGTATCCATAATTTGGTCCGCCCTGATTACTATCACTTCTACTGCTACTACTCGTACTCTAATTACTGCTCATACTTCACCAATTGCCAGCCAGCCATCGACAGCTACTTCGTGAAGTGTCCCCAAACCTCGCACGCGGAGGTTGTCTGCTACTATATATATATATATATATATATATATCTGCTACGCTAGTAGATCCCCTCACGTCTATTATGGCGACGCATCCCGGCCATGTTCGGCCGCTCCTCACGACGAATACGAAACATTTGGGGAAAACGCCGGTCTTCAGAGTTCGCACTGGTTCTTTCTTTCCCTTGCATTCCCAAAACATTACGGCAACATACTGGCCTAATCCCTCGTGCACAGTCTTATTGAAGGTGTTTGGCAACGTTCCATCAGAGCCGCTGGCGAACCGTGGATGCAAGTCTCTTTCAAACAACGTCTCCCTTTGTCCTTCGCGTTCAGAGGACAATTGTTGCGGCACTGATGGGCACAACATACTAGAACAAACTAGAACGGTACCTTCTAAGGGACGACCGTATCTGATGTCCCTTTTTCCGAAGCTCAGATGAGTGTTGATAGAACTCCCCTTATAGAGAAGTTTCGCAAAAAGAGCTGTATAAACAGCTGTTAGAGCTGTATAAAGAGGCTGTTAGTCTGTCTGGTTGGTAGTCCTAATTTCTGTCATGAAACACAACGACGTGCGCTCGGAGGCGCAATAAGATGCCAAGCACTGTGCTGTACCATATCTTATCGCCAACCACGTATTTCTTAAGAATATAACTCCAGTGTTCGAACATATCCAGTGTTTGTTAAAACAACATTATTTTTATTATACAACAATATTATTGTGCATCGCGTCTTTTCGGAACTGCGAGTGGCTTTCGGTTCGATTGATTGAGGAGGCTGGCGCTCGAGAAACTAGCCGCACCCAGGGATCTACTAGAGACATGGCAATTCTACGAAGCATCCTATAACACGATTAAACTGACATCTGTTATGGTGTCGCCGAGCATTCACAGTTGGAGCGCTGACCAACGGTTTCGCATAAGGCAACAATTTAAGATCACTATTGTCTTTTTATTTAAAACCGCCTTATCTACGCTGGTGCTGCAAATGTGCAATGAGCTCACATTAATGAAAATTCTAGAGCACCGTAATTACCACTTTGATCACGAAGCACTCGAAGCATACAAGCAACACAGAGAAAGGCAAAACTGGAACTTTGTAATTCAAAAATTTGCAGACGGACCCGCTCTTCTTAGTAATAGATGAAAAAAATACGATTGCCACCAATACCTCTGTCTAAAGGGAAAATGTTTTCGAATCAACGAATGTGTTTGTAAATATTGTGGTGAAATTGACATCGGCCGGTAGCTGATGTTCGAGTTGGTTCGAGATGGTAGAGCTGATGTTCAGTTCTATACCACTACGTCTATTAACAACTGCTGTAATAGACGTACTTGAGCGGAATTGTAAAAATCTACCAATAATGGTGAATAAACATCAACAATTATTGTTTTCATTTCTCGTTGTCTATCTCACTAGTCAAATAAACACAAATACATCGTAAGCACAATTATATATCCACAGACGACAACATACTGTTGATTTCTCTGATTCTGTGAGATCAAGACTGTCATTTATTTTGCTAGAGGAATTATATGTTCCGAATAGAAATACAGTTATAGAGCAAACGTCGTCTATGTATCGTAATTATTTATATACTCTGCGCGGATCCCATTTTATTGCATTTAAGACCGAAGTTACCATAAACCTTGAGAGATTTGTGATTATATACCGGATAGTGGGGCTTACGGCGTCGACAACGAGCAACAACAATCACAGTTGATGCCATGACTTGTTCTCGTAGACTTTATATGTGTATATGCATGCATGCCTGTGTGTCCGCGTACATGCGTGCATACGCCCGTTGTGTTAGCTAAAGTTGGCATTGCCACTGTTGTGTTGAGTACCAAGTAAAGGTTTCCAAATACATTTGAATCATTACTCGCATTTGTGTGGCAGCATGCACTACTTTACGAAGTGTGACGTGACAGGGTTGACAGAAAGCGCATGTCTAGCCGAGGACAATTGTTTCCTTTATCGTAGATGAGAATCCGTTTTCTCGGACATTATATATGTATATAATATATATATATATAATTCTTGAATAGTTAAATCGGCAAAAAAATATATATATATTAACTACATGCGTGTGCAGATTCAGCCTGTGCGACCTGCCGAACCTTCTGACAATGGCGACGACCTTTCCTAGCGCTAGCAAAATCGATCCGACGATCCAAGAGAGGGTGTGCCTGTTTCGTTTTCGTTTCGTTTTCCTGTTCCGTTCGATCTTCTGATGCTGCTGCTGCTGCTGCGGCTACGCTGTTACCGCTGTGGTGCCGCTATGCCATTCAGCGGCGGTGCGCAGGTTCATAAGGGGCAACTACCAAAAATCTCTCTCTCTCTCTCTCTTTTCTCCCCTCTCTTCCACTATCCCCATGTCGGCGGTTCCCTCTCTGACCGTCGTCCGCCTCTGTCTGTTCCCCCCCTTTACCCCCCGGCTGTCCTCTCGCATCGTTGGCCTGCGGTATCCCCCGAACCCCCGGGCCCTGTATCGTAGTCGCGCCGCCGCCGCCATCATCGCCGTCAAGAGATGCATCTACTACCACCTAGCTTTGCTAAGAAGACCTAGCTCGCCTTGTCTACTATTACTACCACACGTACTACTACTACTACTACAACAACAGCAGCATACAGCTCCACTTGACTCTGTCTGCCAATGTCTGTCGAATGGTCGGTTCTGTGTTCTACCCTGTCATTTACTAACCGTGCCTAACCGAAGCAGAGCTAAGCGGAGTGGCGTTACTGACCAGACCGCCGGTTCAATCGACCGTCGTTCCGTATAGCCAGTGCATCAACAACAACAACAACATCAACATTAACAGCAACAACAACAACGGCAACAACTACTGCAGCAACAACAACGACAACGGCAGGTACAGCAACTACAGCAACGACAGTATGGACAGCATAAGGTAGGCACTTTAGGTAGGCGTCACCGCCAAGTCCACCGATGGTGCCACCGCAGACAAATGCCGCCTCCGCCACAACCACCAGTAAGGTTTGGCGGCCAGTCTAAACACGGAATAGAACAGAGCAGAGCAGAGCGTTCTCATGGACTGTTCCCGACGACGACGACAACAGTTCCCGCCTCCTATACCAGTTCCTCCGCCCCCCCCCCCGTCCCGTCCCGTTTTTCTCTTGCTCTATTCTTTGCTTGCTTTTCCTCGAGGGGTTTCTCTATATCTTTCCCCCCTCTCTCTCGCTCTCCCTCTATTTTTGCCTTCTCTCCACTAGTAGTTGTACTGTGGTTACGCGGCTCAACTAAACGTCGCGCTACGACGAAGACGCCGTGAGGCACCTGTCTCTAACAACAACAGCATTAACACCAGCAACAGAGCATATGCGCGACAAGGGGAGACTTGTGGATATATATACATCTCTCTCTCTCTCTCTCTTCTCTCTCTCTCTATATATATATATATATATATATATATATATATATAGGGAGAGAGAGAGAGATATACAACGAAATCAAAATGAAACAAGACAGCGCGGGAGAAATTGTCTGAACGGTTGACCGCGCCCGTCAATATCACTCTGTTTTCTACTCATTTCGTCGCCGTAGTCATCGGTGGCGGCGGCGGCGGCCTTCTTTCTGCGCGCTGCAGCCACCAATGAGCCGGTCGGTAACCTAGACCCTACGCCACGGTTTTTCTTAATGTTGATTGCCATTGTTGTTGTTGTTGTTGTTGTTTGTTGCTGTTGTTGCCATCGTTGTTGTTGTTGTTTGTTGCTGTTGTTGCCATCGTTGTTGTTGTTGTTGTTGTTGCGGTGACCACCAGCCCAAGCGTCGGCGCAGAAACAGCAGCGACACAAGAGCACCACCAATGGCCTCTTAGCGTACCGTATGTTTTTCTTGATTTTCCTCATCGTCGTCGATGTCGTCGTCGTCGTCGTTGTTGTTATGTTATTGTTCTTGTTTTTGTTGTTGCTTTGGCTTGATCTTGTCACTGGTCGTCGTGGTCGTGGTCGTGGTGGTGGTGGTAGTGGTGATGGTGACGGTGACGACGACGACGACGGTGTTCGGCGAACCAGTGTTCATTTACGTAATAATTACCTTAGCGGTTTTTCGAACCGCTGCCGCCGCCACTGCCGCTGCCGCGATGAGGACAGAGACGAACGCCGCGCGAAGACCGCGGTCTCGCCTTCACCACTGACTGGCCGCCGTGCGTACGCGTGGTATGATGATGAAGCACATCGATCGTAGCGGCTGCAGCTGCGGCTGTGGCGTCGTGGCTGACGACTCTCCGACGACTCCGACAGTGACCTGCTCTAGCAGGACCAACTCAACCAAGCAACCATACGTATCGATAGGTCGTCCATGTGGTTATCGATTCACGTCGAGAAACCAATTCGAGACCACTCCTCACGCCAGGCCCACAAACGCCAGTAAAGACAACAAAGACCAGTGCATCAGGAGCAGCAATCGCGGCAGCAGCAGCAGCAGCATGAGCTGGAGATTTGCTTCGCAACGCCATCGGCAACAACAACAACAACAACAACAAGGAAGCAACTGCTACAAAACGACAAAAACAACAACAATAACAACAACAACGACAACAGCTGCTGTTGGTGTATTTTGTAGGCCGTCGTCGTCGACGACCACAACAACAACAACAACAACAGCATCTGCGGCAGCAACAACAGCATCAGCAGCAGCAGCAGCAGCAGAAACCGCAGCAGCTACTACTAGTACTACAGCACACAGAAGGAACCGATGGCTCGATGAATACACAGGGCGTTGGTCTCGGGCGTCGATGAACTAACTCCTCAGCCGCCAGCGTGTCACCTCAGTTCACCTCAACAACAGCAACAACAATAACAACAACAACAACAACTCTCGATTCCTACCCTCCGCCTTCTGGGAACTCCTTTTGGCCTCCCGCAGGGCTGTTCGCAGGGCACAACCAGACCCACGGCACCACGGCAACAACGACAACAACAACAGCAACAACAGCAACAGCAACGAGCACAATATAGTTGTTTTTTATTACTATTATTAGTATTATGATTATCATCGCTGCTGTTGCTGTTGTTGTTGTAGTTGTCGTTGTCGGCATCGTCATCGTCCTTGTTATTGCTTTCGTTGTGCTCCTCATCACTAATATCACCACAGCGGCCTTCAGCGGTCGCAACAACAACAACAACAACAACACCCACAACAGAGACAACAACAACAACAACAACAACAACAACAACAACAACAACAACAATGACAACCACAGCAACGTTCCCATCACCGGCAGCAGACAGCACCTGACTAGCACCGGCGACGGAACAGGTACAATGATCAACAGGCCAACAGTCAATGTGCTCCTCCGCTTTCGGAACCGCACCAGTCTGTACTACAGCCACAACTATTAGCGCTGGCAGCCTCCCGCCAGCCTACGTCGGCGTCACACGGTGCGTTCGCAGTCGTAGCCTTACGTACGCCAACAAGAACAGGGTAAAACAAAACAAATACAAATAACAGGTAGGAATTATCTCGATGTCAAGCTTGGCGGATAGCTTAGTTTCATCGGTCATCGGTCTGCAGCGGCGGCGGCGTTGCAATGTGCACTTGTGAGTTTTGACTACGTAGTTTGGAGCTTGTCGGTACATTTGACGGTGCCTCTCGGCGGACAGGTGAAATATAATTAATTCTTAGTGAAAGGTGGAAAGCGTTAGTCCACTGACGATATATAAATAGTGTTTTTTCCCCCAAAAATGTTATATCACTCACGTTTCCGTCTGTGGCAAAACGTCGATGACTGACGTCCAGTGCTACATTCAAATGTGTTTAGGCCTGGCTTTAGCTGACTAACCAACAGCCTATCTCCGTTATAATCTCCAAAAATGCTTCAGTTCGTTCAGAGTTTCCCTCGACCAACCTGGCATTGAAATCCCCCACTAGAATCATAGGTGCTTTTCTCGGCACAGCTTCGACCCCGAGATATATATATATATATTTTTTTTTTTTCGTTTGTGCTATACGTTACTTTGCTAGCGTGAAATTCACGCAGACGACCAGATAGATGACCACACCACACTATCCAGTAAATATTAATAACTCATGTGTAACGCAATAATTATCAAACATGTATGTGGAGTAGCGAAATGCTCAATGGAGGGTGTCTATAGGTGCATAAGTTATCGTGGCATGGATAATATACATGAAACCCTAAACAGCTGGGAAGCCGCGGAAAAAATCATATACAAGCCCTCTTGATCTGATCAGAAACAAGTCCGGCTTCGACAATATATATATATATATATATTTCATAGGACCGTCTTCTCCAGACGGCAATTTTTAAAAAATCAGCAGTTCCAAATTAAGCTTAAAATTTCCATATATATATATATATATATATTTTCATGATACTGTTTTCTCCAGACGGCAATTTTTAAAAAGTCTGCAGGTCCATATTGAGCTCGAAATTTCCATATATATATATATATATATATATATATATACACCGGACATCCGAGTGTCTTTTCAGAGCCCTAATTGGTCTTTTCGAGTAAGAGGAAAGAATGAAGAATCGTACTCTTTAGACTCGAAAGATCTTAAGACCCCATTTTTTAGACGCTGACGACCCTCCCTCGCTATGTCGCATCTTGCGTTACCTGTTTCTTTTTTTTATCTCATATGTGCGCTCACTCCAAAAAATAGGTGATTATTTCTTGGTTAAGCCGTAACTTAGCGGACATTACAGTGTTTGTCGTAGAGGTTTGACGAGCAGTGCAGGCGGCAAAGTTTGCGTTCGCGCCAAACTGGACCTAAGGTTTGCAACGAAGGCAGTAGCTGCTGCTGCTATCACGACTTTCGACTTTAAATTGAATTCTGCTCATATTGGCTTTGAATGCTCTCACTGTTCTCCTGACTAAGACCTGCGGATAGAGCCCACGAAAGCGGTGCGCGGTTGATGCGCTAGCTGTCCTACTATTGTAGTGTCTGTAAAAACATTGTCAGGACGGTGCAATGACGTCGGCCTCGAATTGGCAGGATATTGTATATTAATATTTTTTTTAAATGCCGACTTTAAGTGCATACTAGTCATCTCAACTATGATAAGTAAGTAACTAAGTCAAATTTAACTAGTCAAGTTTTACTAGTCATCTAGTGGTGTAGTGAGTTTTTTCATGTCAGTTAAAGCCCAACTTCAAACTTAAAATGAATGTGCGTACAATGCGCTTTCTAGGCCAAACACCAACGCAGCGGAGTACGATATTCCTGCCAACATAGACCGCTATGCCTTTTTTGCCATTTGCTGGTCTGCGCAAAGCCAAAACCAATTGCTAGTAGTAAATAAGCTGTTATATACGGTGGCCTCCGCTCTTTTGCGAGGCTAAGCGCCCCCTGCGCGCATTACACGTATCAGACCCAGCTTTGCTAACCGGCGGCACCCTCATATCACTGAGGTTTGCACGTCCGTGTTGCGATGGCCAATTAGTATCACTTATCCTGCTTCCCTCCGCGAAGCTTACCGCTGTACGCCTGCATGCAGCATACGTTTAAATGAAAATCTTTACCGACGATTGGTGCCGTGACAGCACTGATGCTGACATATGTTCCTTCGTAAACAAGATTGCAATCGCAAATTTGAAGAATATCAGCTAGACATCTGTCATGTCATTACATGGTTTTGCACGTGCATTGAACAAGGTGAACAGGGTCGCCCTAAAGTGCGCGCACCCTCCCCTGCGTGGGATTACCATAACCAGCAGCTAGGTGCAAATTCGGATATAGATTACCATAGCATACTATCACCCCAGTGACGCTAAGTAATTACGACTGATCCTGAACTCGGTAAATGCACGTTAAGGTCGTAAAGTATACCTCTGTATATTGAGTAGCATATGTATTATTTATTTTCTGCCGTATTCCTGCACGCTTTTGACGAGCCCATTGGCCTACAATTTTTAAACAACTATATAATTAAAAAAATAATTGAAACGTATGGTACTAGCAGCTTAAACCCACTATAACAACTGTGCATATTTATTAAGCATCAATACTAATACTTTTGACAATTGCCGAATACACTGGCAGCAGGAGTCATGGCTGATCGAGGCAGAGCGTGGGGCTAGCCACACATTTCTATTAAAAGAAACATGTAAAGCAGTATACACGTAAGTCTGTGTTCGGCGACAGTTCGATTTAACTGGAGTCAGAAGGGCAAATGAACCAACGCCTTGATTGGGCGTATTAGCTGATCCATACATAAAAAACACATATATATATATATATATATATATATATATATATATATATATATGCACATGTGTGTATCTTAGCGTGTATGAGCATGCAGACCCGGCCTCGTAGTTCGGCAGGTAGGAATCAACACGATCGTTGATTTCCAACTACTACAGCATGGCGTCGATCGGAGGTGTGTGTTGCCGTAATTCGGCCGAATCCAAGTTCCAGCACGGTGGTGCGAAATCAGGAACATATCAGGCTGGGGGTCAACGGCGTGAGGCCGAACATCTACCTATCTATCTATCCGTCCGCGTTCTGCGGACGACAAACAGTAATTAGCGCTTAGAGCTGTCGTGTGCTTCCTCCCTTCCTCGTTGTAGTCATGGTAGTAGTAGTAGTAGTAGTAGTATTAGTAGTTAGTACAAGAACAACCTCTACAACCACCACTGTTGCTGCTGCTCCGGCTACCTCCGGCAATGGGGGTCGACCAGCCACTGCTTCTGCAAAGAGGTGTTCCTTCCCGAAAACGAGGGGGAGGTCGTACAAGTGAACACGAAGCACGTACTGTCCGGCTTGCTGGCGGGTTGTTGTCGTTGTCGTCCCCGTATCTCTCTAGCGACCTACCCTCGCCTTAGTCTCCACTGTTGGTTGCGGGGAAGCGTGGCCAGGGCGGAGTCCTTCCTTCGTAAGAGGAGGCGGCGGCGGCGGCGGCAGCCGCGACGGTGGCGGGGGTGGTGGTGGTGGTGCTGAAGTGCGTCTACTGCGGCTGTGTGTGTCTGTTCCGCAAAGAAAAGACGCGCAGTGACCCGAACCTCAGTGGAAATCTGGGCTGAAATGATGGCGTTGTGCCTCGGTGCTCGGTGCGGCAACGTCACCGCCGACTGCTGCCGATGCTGTTGTTGTTGTTGCTGCCGTAGCGGTTCCGTTCGGGCACCGTTCGCTTGTACCACCGCCCCAAAACCGGCGAGGGTCATGTTCGCTGAACACGTCGACAGAACCACATCATCATGATGATGACGGCGCTCGTATGATGATCATGGTGACGCGCTGAACCTGTGCCGCTGATGATGGCCGTGGTGGTGGAGATGATGGGGATGATGATGGTGGTGGTGGAGATGATGGTGATAGTTAAGATGATAGTGATGGTGGTGGTGGTGGAGATGATGGTGATAGTTGAGATGATAGTGATGATGATAGTTGAGATGATAGTGATGATTGTGATGATGGTGATGATTGGCCCAGTACAAGTAGTAGTTGTAGTAGTAGTACTGGTTGTACTGGTACTTTTTGGTACTGCGACGTGTCGTCTCTCGGCAGGCCAAGCCTCGGACGACCCCGGTTAGCCAGGACGAAGGTAGGCAGGCGGCCTGCCCCGGCCAACTACAACATCCTGTTTCGTCAAGCAGTTCCTTTAACCCCCGTACTCTTGTTGAACCTGCCTTACCGGTCGGCCGGCCGGCCGGCCGGACGCCTCCTATGAAGGGCACCTATGCCTAATAATCAGGAGCATCACCAACATCATAGCTCTCAGCGCCGGCATCATCATCGTCATCATCATCATCATCACCACTATGATGAACATAGAGGCGTTTGGCACTTTGTACCACTACCACCACCTTCATCATCATTGAACACAACCGCGCTATGTACATACATTTAGCCGAACCAAAACGTAGTGAGTGAGCAAGCACACGTGAGTCGAAGGGGTCGTACTCAGTTTTAGGCAGGTACAACTTAAAGGTGCCCACAGACAGACAGGGACCACGAGGGAACGCACAACAACGAGCAACAACAACACGCTACTGGCGGCACGCGTCGCTGATCTAACCCGATCCATATATTCCGAGGATATAGTTCTTATGATGATGACGATGATCATGATCATCATCATTGTCATGAGAGTCATCATGTTCTCATCACTAACACCATCATCGTCGGCAGCAGCAACAACAACAACAACAGCAGCAAATAACCCTAGATGACCCACTCTACCGATTGTAATTAATTGTTCCAGCGTTCTTCAGCAGACAAATATGAATAGAGGAAGAGCGAGCGAGCGACCGACCGTCTGACGTTCGACTAAGGCTCGGCGTATACAGACGCGCTGACATGGAGCGTACGGCACGCGTCTGAGTGCAGCCGCTGTTGTATCAACACAAACCCACTACCCGACGGACCCAAAGGCAGCTTTTGCCCGCAATGAATCTTGAGGCCGTTGTTCGATATATATATATATATATATATATATACGTTTAAACATAATGTATTATTCTATTTTAGAGTACAGGGAAACGCGATTAACTAACACAGGCAATGAATCTTGAGGCCGTTGTTCGATGCCAGCGTATATATACATACATACTTAATACGCTTAAACATAATGCATTATTCTATTTTAGAGTGCAGGAAAATGCGATTAACTAACACTACACTATGGCTTGTGGCGAGCGCTACTAGTCGAGCTGATCTTCGAGGCAGCCCATCACTGTGCTTATATATATATGTATGTATATACCACCCCGCAGTACACAGTAGCAATGGATTTACTCATTGCCTTACTTTTTATTTCGATTTTCTATTACTGCTGGAGCGGCGTAGAGTGCGGTGACTGTGCGGCCTCGGGGCATCGAAGACGGGCAGCGCCTTTCTTTGTCTGTTCGTTGGCTCGAGGCTTTGGTGCATTGATGGCACCATAGTGGCGGTAGTAAGTTGTTTTCGTTAGCGTCGTCTAGTCCGTCTTTGTCCTCCTTGGCCTGCTGGTGCTGTGCCTGCATCGTTATGTCGTCTCGAGTGCGGCAATCGAGAGAGATCGATCAAGAGAGAACAAGAG
>QVRM01005068.1:27500-67900 GCA_003439945.1 Dermanyssus gallinae
TTATGCAAAACGTCTCCATTTGGTATTCGAGGTAGTATGGCTTGCTGCATCTAAATGTAGCCAAGTACAAAATTGCCTAAGTAGTGGCAGTTTAGGTATCGTACTGCAGATAGGCGCCAGGTACATACTAGATGAATAGGTAGGTTATCGCCAACAAATGTTCGTAAATTTATATATATATATATATATACACCCACAGAAAATAAAGGGTTGAATTACATGCGGCTTGCTATTCGGTTTGATGGTGATTTAACGACATCTCGTGCCTACGCAGTACAAAGGCATCCCTTTGTGCACCTGCGTAAGTGTGTGCTCTAGTTGGCATTGACAGTGGCGGTGGAAAAGATCCTCAAAGCGTCTACTTGTGCAGACGTGCGCGTGCGTATACGAATGTATACGGCATATATCTAGCTATGTTTAAATGTACGACTGAATGCGTATATGTATGTATGTATGAATGGATACGGATACAAGTGAGGATGCACTCATGTATACAGATGCAGGCAGAGCCCAGCACGACAACCAGAGACGAGAGAGAGTCGATTCGCTCGTCTCGAGGATACAATCCTGACTGTCGACGGTGTCTAGGATTAATGAGTGGAGCCGGCTACGCAGATAGGTGTGTACAAGATATGTGCGTAGAGATCCAGAAAAGTTTTGGCATTTGCCCGCGTAGTATGAACGTATGAATTAAGAATCGAATCCACTTAAAACAGATGTGTCGATGTCGGATCGGTGGAACATTCGAGTCGGCTGGCAAGGCGATGGCCGTCATCTTACCACAAAAGCGTCTTCTTCTTCTTCTGCTCTAGGATTGAAATTATGGACATGGTCGAACTGGAAGAGGTGGTGCAGTGACCTGCGATTTGTATACTGCCGATAGATGCCAAGCAAACGTTAATGCAGCTACATTTACCAAGAGGAACTCTAAAGCGTCTCTTCGGCGATGGCTTCTGCGCCCGCGACAAAGCGTTAGCC
Source organism: Dermanyssus gallinae (assembly GCA_003439945.1). Lineage (NCBI taxonomy): Eukaryota > Metazoa > Arthropoda > Arachnida > Mesostigmata > Dermanyssidae > Dermanyssus > Dermanyssus gallinae. The sequence continues at coordinate 28,479 of QVRM01005068.1, forward strand.
CACCTGGTGAAAGCTCACTGGGGGGCTTTTCTCGCCGCTCCTTGAGTCACGCTGGCAGTGATCATCCGCCTTATTCACCCGATTTGGCACGATTTGTGCGCGATTTCCTTTCGTTTCTTCATTGACAAGGAGAGACAAAAACTAGATGGAAGACGTTTTGATTCGCACAATTCGGTGCCTGACACTGTCGAGGTGCTAGAGGCTAGAAAACATCAAAACACGAGATTTGGAGGTGCGCTTCGCTGTATGGATCTAATGACTCAACAACAACAACAAGCAAGTCGCACGTGTATCGAGTGAATTGGAGTGATGTACTTCAAAATCATGATCTAAATACTGATTCTACTCTGAGGACGAAAACAAACATACATACATATATATCTATACTACACTCTATCGTAGAAGTTGGAAAAACTTTGCCAGGTTTGCCGCATGTAGAGCGCGGCCGGCGGCAGGCGGCGTATAGACTTCGTTCGAAGCAACGACGCGATGCGATGATGCCAGCGACAGCAGCGTTATCGGTAAGCGAACCGCAGGGACGGTTGCTGCTGCTATGCTGCTGCTTATCAGGGAGGCGGATAAACATGGATGAACATGGTGGTTATTGGATGACTGGCCTTTAACTAGACGAACGACTTCGAAGACGATGCGGTCGTGATGTTCGTCGTGGTGATGGTGATGGCCAGCAGCGACAGGCCGTGACTGTTGCTGGCATTGCCGGTGGATTTAGCGGGCAAAAAATCAAAGTGACTAGCCGAAATCTGTGCGTTTCACCTGGCGCAATGTGGCATTAACGACTGCGGACAGCAACAACAACAACAACAGCCATATCAACGACGACGACAACAACAACAACAACAACAACAACGGCAACAATAACAAAACACGACAGCCCGTTGTCGATACGGCAACGTCACCACAAACAAGTGGCAAGAACAGCGCAAAGGCAGCAGCAACAGCATCAGCAACAGCAGTAGCAACAACAACAAAATAAAATACTACAGGTCTAAGCAATAACGAACAACATTCATTGCAAGCAGCATTGCAACCACTGCTAGGGCAACAACAACAACCACAAGCTGGAGTAAAAGGTAGCTACATCGAGATCGACATCAATAAGAGCAGTGACAAGAATAGCAAGCAATAGGAAACAGCTGCACCAACAACAACGACAACACCACCAATGACGAATGTATCTCACCACAGTGAGAACCGACCACAATGATAGCATCAAACTACTAATCTGACACGCCTGCCTAGGGTCCGCTCGGAAGAAATACGTTTGTGTGGTCACGTATATATGTATATATATATATATTATATATATATATATATATATATATATATATATATATATATATATATATATGTTTGAAAAGTTTGAAACGACTAGCCATAGAGCCATTTGCACGCCCAATGCAGTGTGAGGAGCACAGCGGGCGGCTATCGTCTTTCGTCTACCGCCTAGCGCCCCCGGCCGGCGACGCGAACAGAAAGCGGATACTGTAATACTGGCGATCTATGATCGATTCATGTTCGTCTGTTCGTTCGTTCGTACATCGCGCCACCATGAAGGTGGTGCTGATCGGCTATTAGCACATGCATACACGTGCATTAGTGACCGACAAAGATTGCGTCGTGTTTCCACACTCGTGCACCACTGATAACGTTTCGAAGGGAGGAAAATGGCGGACGATCTCTTCTTCTGGAAGGGGGAGAGGGGAATAGATTAGAAGTAGCCCCGGGGGTATGTCAACGCCTTCGTCGGTGCTCCCACGCCCAGTCGGTGTCGCGCTTAGCTGAGCGACTACGTGTACTCTGCATGTACGTGCATTGTACATGGCACCTGTACATATATATATATATATATACCCACCACACCATGTGCAACCATCTAGGGAGGCTTGCAGGTGCTGTTACCGGTGGATATATATATATATATATATATATATATATGTATATACATATATACCCACCACATCATGTGCAACCATCTAGGGAGGCTTGCAGGTGCTGTTACCGGTGGAGCGGGGGCGATGACGATGACGACAACGACAACAACCACAAAAACAACAACAACGACCACAAAAATAACAGCAACTACTGCAGCAGCAGCAGCAACAACAACAACGACAACGAAGGTACCTCAACAATGACATTACTATTTCCTTGTTTAATCTTCGTAGTCTACGCATTCATCCTTGGACGGCTAACTTCGGCTGGTTAAAGCCGAAGAGGCCGAACTTCGAGCGATCGAATCAAAGAGCACAGGCCGTCATCGGCACAATCGATCGATCGATCCATCGATGAATCGATGGATAGGACGGTCGCCTAACGACGATTTATACCGCGCTGGAGTAACGCCCGAATGCCAAATACCCGTGTGAATCAAGCCGTTTCGCGCTGTAGACCAACCACACCGCAACCACCGTCACCATCACCACCATCAACGCAACCGCAACTAAAACGTCGAAAACAACGGCTCAACAGTTCAACGCCAGTTAGTCAGTCAGTGAGTCCCACGCACATAAACTGTCGTCGTGCGGATCTCATTGTCTTGCCTGTCTCGGTGGGTATATGCGACTGTGCATGCGCTGCGTCTATATGTGGCTGTGTGAATGAATGTATGTATGCAGGGGATCCTTGTATATATATATATATACTGAGTATCTCACAGGCAGACATATATATATATATATATATATGTCTGTGTGTGTCAGATTTTTTTTTTTGTCAGACTTTGTGTATGCATTGCAACCCGAGACCGAATTGTGATGTGCTATTCGAGATTTTATCCTTATCAGATATATATATATATATATATATATTATCAACTGTCAGAACTAGAGAGAAAATAACGACATATATATATATATATATATAGCGAACGTGAACCTGCATCAAAGTTTACAAAGACAAACAGTGTATAAATAGAATATAGGGGCTTAGTACCCTGGAACCGACTTCTACAGCTTAAAACAAGCCATGCCGAAGCGGCTTAGAGAATATCGTATTTTGCTGTGGTTGCTATTCCTGTCGCTGCTTTCGTTTGAATACTACACAAGGAGGAACAGGTTCATTACTGCTAAGGCTAGACGCAACTTTAGCATAATTGTTTTGCACTGCGTGCGCCCAAGGATAGACAGACACGTTGTGCTAATTTCGCGCAACAATACCATTTGGCTTAGGTTGCCAGCGCTTCTCTTGGGAAACGTTTTTAGTTTGCCCACAGGTACATTTCCTTGATCTAGATCATTGGCAAATCGACCACGATCGGAAGGAAAAAACGGGAAGCAGATGTCTCAATAAAAAAGAGATTGTGCATTACCATCCTAACCCCCATTAAGTTTAAATTTAGAGCCTTTGCCTAGAGAGGCATCAGAGCTACTAAACGACAAACTGAGGTTGAGTGCGGCCTAAACACATATTTACAGCGTACATAATAATAATAATAATAATAATAATAATAATAATAATAATAATAATAATAATAATAATAATATAATATATAATAATAATAATAATAATATAATAATAATAATAATAATAAGCCAAAACACAAGTATCTTCCTCAAAGACCTAGGTATCAAAATCAATAATAATAATAATAATGGTTGTGGTATTCATGGCAAGAAAACATAGTAACTTGTATAGCAGGAATTTCGGCGAGAGAATAGGTGGTAGGACGGCGACGATTACGACGTCGACAACAACAGCAACAACAACAACAGGTTAAACAATAACAAACACCAATTGACGGCGTCATGCGTCGCTGCCGTCGGTTAAGCTCGTCATGCGTGCTTTTCGAGTCTTTAACGGTCCGCTGTAGGTTTCTACGTTTGGCCTGCTCCGCGTGCTGCCACACTTCTGTGGGCACATGCGTTCTCGTCTCCGCCACCCCAGCCCCCTCCGTCCCCCGAGGGAAAGGGGGGAGGTCTTTTTGTCGGGGGGGTCATCTCCTTCTCGCTCGGGGTTGGTCGGTCTCTCTGTGACGCCTTCGTTTGCCTCCTCGACAGCAGCAGTCGACTTGCATCGCATCTCCACGCGTGTGTGAAGGGGGGGGCTGTGGGGCAGGGTGTATTCAGCCGGCGGGGGTTGAGCCACAGCGAAGTCCTCGAAGTTTACGACGCTTCACAGAAGCGTAAAGTAACATAAAGTACACTGAGTTATGGATCAGCGATTGATGGCGACGGCGGCCGCAGCGCAGTGATGGTTGGGGAGCGGGGGGGGGGGGAGCTGCACACGATACCAACCCAAAACGTTCCCGCAGGATAGGTTTAGGACAGGAGGGCAAGTAGGAATAATTACAATGAACGACAGAAGCAACAACAACGGCGACTCTGACGACGATGACAACAACAACAATGACAACAACGAAGGCACTAGTAACAACAACAACGTGAACAACAAGAACAGTAGCAACAACAACAACAACAACAACAGTAAGGATGACAATGACGACAACAATAGAACAAAAGCCTCCGAGAAAAGAAACAGCAGGACGTAGAATAGGCGAAGGGAAGCAAACGAGACGCACGCCAAAGAGCTCCGTGAGTCTATCGTCTGCCGTTGTTATTGTTATTGCTCTAGGGAGGACAGGCGGCGGTGGCCAACGCAACAAACAATACGGCATTAGGACAGCAGACATTAGCGACAGAATTTGCGACGCATTTAGGGGGTTGGATCGATTGGCGGTAGCTTCTGGCCTCCGGCACAACGGAGCACTAAGGTGTAGTGGGCTATGAATCTATCAGTATATCAATCGATCGAGAATCGCGATGTATTCAGCGATTAGCCTAGCTCGCGTAGGGCCTGAAATACGGCTATACGGGTATATGGCTGGCTATACGACAATCGGCAGCGCGGATTCTGACGGAAAAAAGTTGCCTGGCGATACAAACCGCGGCGCGTCGAACAATCGTGACAAAAGAAAAATATTAATGATAGCCGCTGTCTAGAACGGCAGTTCTACCGCAGTTCCTGCAGCAAGTTCGATCGCTACCTGATTTGCTATTGGAATGATTCTAGCTAGATTCTGATTCTGAAACCCTGTTCAGCCCTACCGTTTTCCTTTTTTTGCCGAAGAAACCGCGACGGTAGAGTGCGTCTCGTTATCGTCGCATTCGCCCGTCGGCTTACACTTAAGGTTGCACCACATGTGCCTCGGCTATATAGCTTGGAGGACCGCCAGGTATTTTAGTGGGTTTGAGAGCCCCACACTATCCTGGCCGCCGGGTGAGCCAAAAGCATTTTTATTCCCGGTAACTATGAGATCAAAATAGGAGTATATATATATATATATATATATTTAACAGGTGGCACTGGAGAAAGTCTTTGGTGTCAGATTGACAGACATTCATTTCGTCCGACCTGGCTCCTAACGAAGAACATCTTGCTCTTCGGATCTTCCGTCGTCGTTGCTGTTCGACGGGGCGACACCCAGTCGAACGCTCAGGGTCACACTAACCGTGTTCTCTAATTTCGATTTCGTTTAGAGGACAGCTCTGAACAGTGGACCGTTGAAGTAGGGAGAGGCTTCGGTCACCACCAATCTTCATGACCAGTAGCACCACTTCTACATCAGGAGCAGCAGCAACAACAACCACAACAACAACGGTAACATCACAAAGAAGAGATACAACAATAATAGCAATAAACGGCGAAGCGCTTCGGTGCTACGCAGCTGTAGTTCGAACGAAGTCCTCCCAGCGGAGGGTTGGTGGTTAGCTGGTCGCGCGTCACCCGCGGATAACTTGGTCGTGACGGTAGCTGTTGAACAAGGGCAATGAGCAACAACAACAGCAACAACAACAACAAGGGCAGCCGTAACAACAACAATAACAGCATCAACATAGGAGAAAAGATAGGCTGAAGCCAGTAAGCGAAACCGACGACCACAGACAAAGGGAAGCGTTTAACGAAGCGCTCGCTCCTCGAGGTAGTGTGGATGCCCTCTCAACGACGTCTCGTGACAGGAAGAGCGGGACAACGTTAAAGAAAGAGAGCTATAGAAAGAGAGAGAGAGGTAGAGAGAAATAGGAAGTTCAGGATGAAGTCACACGTATCATCATCGTCATTGGTGCTCTAGAAGAAGGCAAATTGGTTTAAGCGTCATCTCTCGCTAGTCCCTAAAATTTCTCTCTCTCATTCCGTCCCTATATATATATATATATATATATATATATATAATTCGCTGTTTAATCGCTCATCTGCTGTTTCACGGTCTACATAATGCTACGCATGTTGTTGAAGATGTTGCTGTTTTTGTTGCGGCCACGCGTCGGTTTCAAATCGACAACCGTCCAGACAGCATCCCGAGATATATTCCGAGTGGTTGGGTTCTGTTTGTGCTAAATGCTTGTCTGCTGGGACAATGGCGACACCGGTAATGATTACAACAACAACAGCGACAAGAAGAAGAAGAAGAACAACAGCAACAACCAAAATAAGAATGCTTCGAAATTTAGATCTTCTTCTCTTTTCACCTCTTGCTAGCTGATAGCTGACCGCTGAGGAAGATGACCTACCCATTCGGTTGCCGGTCACCTACCGCCAATCCGTCTAAGAAGGCTAACCCGGCCATCACCTAGCCACACCCGAAGGCCGCAATGATGACGCCGAGACAACAACAACACCGAAGGGAACGACGATGACAACGACGACGACCCGACATGCAAATTCGATGTCGTTGCTTCGATGCAAATGTCTACTTGCTCACCGGCTTCTGGCCTTGATTAGGATTACTACTGTTACTCTCAATGCCGCCGATTCTGTTGCTGCGACTGTTAATTCGACTTCTACTACTACTACTACTTCCACTACTCCATTATTACTGGTACTGTGATTATTATTAGCATACACGAATGCCCGATGACGGTGTACAGGTTACGTCAGAATCTGGCGATCAGAATCCTCCCACCCTCCGCCCAGCGTCATATGTCTGCGTTGCGGGCATGGAACGACTCGGCGGTTGGCGAGAACGTAACGCAATGTCGGTGTGGTGCCGGGGACTTTGATGATGTTGCTGTTGGCGTGCTGCAGCTGCTGTCACTGTTGTACGAGTTACAGCCAAAGACAGCAACACGAGCAAAAATAACACCTCGGGCTAGAGCACCCTGATCTCTTGTTCGTGTCGTCGACGGGTTACGACAATTAGCGCACACGAATACGTATTAGCGCGTTGCTGGAAGCTGCTGCTGTTGTTGCTGCTCGTGTGTTGCTATAGCTTCGGCTACCTTTCTTTTTGCCTCTGCTATCAATGCGGTTTGGCCGATCAGGACCGACCAATGAAAAAGGCCGGTCGGGTCACCACTGTTGTTGATGTTGTTGTCATCGTCGTCGTTGTTGTGCTTGTTGTTGTTGCTGTCGTCGTCGTTGTTGTTGCTGTTGTTGTTGTTGTTGCTGTTGTTGTTGTTGTTGCTGCTACCGTTGCGACTGTAGCTCCGGCTATTGTTGTTGTGGTTGTTGTTGCGGCTAAGGGTGGCGTTTAGTCTGTAACGAACGTCCGCAAGGTGAGCAGCAGCGACGACAACAGCAGCTGTTGTCGCTGGATCCGCTGCCGTAAATTTAAGGTACAACAACGAGCATAGCAACAACGGCAACAACAACAACGACACACTTTTAACGTGGCCAGCCGGCGCGCGCCCTGGATGTGACGTCTCGTCGTAGTTGTCGTTGTCGTCATCATCATAAGTGGCAGCACCATGGAGCTTCATTGGCCACTCCCGATCGCCTCGGACCGACGCAGAACACATGCTTCGATGGCGACCTTCGTCAGTGAGCCTCGATTTTCGTCTTCCTCTCTCTCACTGACTCACTCACCTGTGATCCTGCCAGGGCGACGATCGGGCGAGAATCTTAAAATCGCGCAATTAAATACAGGCCAGAGCTTGCCCGAGGACGAATAGGCTTACTGTACATATATATATATATATATATATATATATACAATGGTTACAAGGAACCTCTTACCAGAAAACTATATATATATATATATATATATATATATATATATATATATATATATATAAGAGTGTAAATACATTTATGTTCAGGCTAGGTATTTGCTATCCTTGCAATGTTAGATATAATATAAGAAGACTGATCATATAAAATTGAGAAGGATATTGCCTGCTGGAACGGCACGTGCAAGAATCGCGACATCAATATAAATTAAGGCACCGTGCCAGCAATTAGTTATAGCGAACACGGCGTGATGTTTTCAAAACGGTGACCAGAACATCAGAAAGATAACAACAATATCCGGGGCTGCACGTGAAGTACAAAATAATCGGTAACAGAACAACAATACTAACAAAAATAAAAAACGAGAGTGCAACCAGTGTCGTGTGTAGATAACATGTATCAAGATCGTACATGTTATCTAGCCCTCACCTTACCACCATTCTATATTTACCTTGCCCATTAGAAGTCATTCCAGGTCAGGTCAATACGATAATCAAACATTGTTTCTAATGCGTGAGACTATGGTGTTTTAATGACACCCTGTGTGTCGTGATTTTCCCCAACATTTGCAAGACTCACATCAACATTTCCTGATAAATGAATGAATAAAACACCTTGTTTAACCAACTCCCCTGGTGATGACGAGAGTGAAGCTCCCGATAGTGACGACGGTGGTGATGATTCCAGTGGCGCTAGTTATGATTATAGTGATCCTGTAAATGATGTTGATGGTGATCCCAGTATTGAGGTTGATAGTGAACCCAAATTTGAGGTTGCAATACTAATCCCAATACTCAGTGTTGATGGTGATACCGCTTGTGATGTTGACGATGATCCTGATCATGTTGATTCCAATGGTGATCCTGATCATGTTGATCCCAATGGTGATCCTGATCATGTTGATTCCAATGGTGATCCTGATCATGTTGATCCCAATGGTGATCCTGATCATGTTGATTCTAATGGTGATCCTGAAGATGATGTTGACCGCTATCCTGACAATGATGTTGATGGCGATTCTGAAAGTGGTGTTGATGGTGATTCCGAAAGTCATATTGATGGGGATCCATCTTGATATTGATGGTGATCCCGTACTGATGACGATGATCTCGGCGATGATGATGACGATGATCTCGGCGATGATGATGACGATGATCTCGGCGATGATGACGATCCCAATGATGCAGAAGACAACAGCGACGACGACGACGACGACGACGACAACGACAACGATTTAATGATGGTGGCCCGATGGTATTGATCAGGCAGGATCAGCAAGCAACAGAGCCGGTGACGATGGGCAGGCGGCCGGCTGGGCGACTGACCGACCGACCGACCAACGGCGGTCGGCGAGCGACCACCGTTTCTTAGCGTCGCCGGTTCCTCGGGACGGGACTCGTCTCGTCTCACTGTTTGATGCGGCCAAGCACTCCTAACAGCACGTCGCCGCAATTCTTGGTAGCTGGCCACGGGCGGGACGAAGGTCGTACGCATCCAGACGACCTCAGCTCGCCACGGCGGTAAAGATTGCGTCGAGGACGACGACGACGACGATGATAACGAACGATGACGCTAAAAGCTACTGCTGCTGCGGCAGCGATGGCGGCGGCAATGGCGGCTGCTTGCTGTTGTTGTAGCACCGGGCAGAGTCCCGGTGGCGCTGTCGGCGCCGGACCTCATCTCGGTCGCGCCGGCGACACATTTACATAATGCATAACCAAGCCGCAGCAGGTTCAAGGTGTTCCGAGGTGTGCATATTTACTAGCGCAGAAGGCAAACTTCGGACCGGAGTCTGTCGGAACAAGCCATTGTGGTGGTGATGCGCTTGACGCAGTCGCCGCTGCCGCTGGCTGCAGACACACAACGTTGCCGTCGCCGCCATCGCATATGTACGTACGGCTAGACCATTGCTGATGGCTAGGCCGTTGCTGATGTTGGTAGATTTAAGCGAGTTAGTTGTTAGTCGCTCGACCTTCCTGGGGGCGGTGCGACGTATTATGATGATGATGATGGCGACTACGACGACGACGACAACGACACTAACCAAACCACGTTGGCCTGCCTGCTTGTTTACAAGGTCCAGGCATAGGGCCCAGGCGGCGACACAGTCGGCGGCGAAGACGATGACAACAACAAGATGTACTAATAGCAACAACAAGGGCGATAACAACAACAGCAACAATAAGGGCAATAATAACAACAACAAGGACAACAACAACAACAACAACAACAACAACAACAACAACAACAACAACAACAACAACAACAACAACAACAACAACAACAACAACTACTACTACTACTACTACTACTACTACTACTGCTAATCATACCCTCCGTGCAGCCACAAACCACCACACCTGACGGCAGCAGATGCCGGCAGCTGCCGTCGGCCAGCCGCGGTGTGGACGACGTGCATTTCATCTAACGACTAGTATCAACCGACTAGTTAACTACGCAGGCGACCTCTAAATGCACGTTGGTGTACACCTATATACATATATGTAAATCTACTGCCTTTCTAGTGTCTCTTTCAAGTCTGGTGGCACATTACGCTCTTGCGTGCCGCCAGCCAGAAATCGTCGGGTTGGACGTCTAGTCCTCAAAAAATTAGATGCCGCACTACTTTGCATTTCTTTATTCGCTACGCAAAAAACGCTTGTAAATTATTTGCTGGACGATGCTGGTGACTTAGAAGCTTTATAAGGTCGGCGTGTTGCAGCAATGTGTGTGGGCTTCCTTGTATGTGTTTGGTATATATATATATATATATATATGTGCGCTTATATATATAGTGAGTGGTATATTTGTGTGCGGCTTTTATGTATATATATATATATATATATATATATATGGACACCGGTCATTTGGACGTAAAACGCCTGTATCGATTGTTGCGCGACAATGGGCATATACGTAATGTATATGTCTCTACTCTTCTTCGTTGTGTAGCTTGATTGTGTGTTTGTTGTGCGAGACTGACCGCCTTGAGCGCAATGTCTTTTTTTTACTAACCTTATTAAAAGTAAAAATACTTTCTGGGCTGACTCTCAGCCAAGATTTAACGTCCATGGGACTGCTTTTCACATTGACCCCCATAAATACAAATGTACAACGGAGGGGCTCGAACCCGCGCACCTATGTGTTTCCTCCGGTCGCGAGACGCAGACGAATGCACCACGCCACCGGGCTCGACTTACTCAACTTATTAACTGAATTTAATTGTCTGCCAAGAATCAAAGCTTTGCAGAACGCGTTTCTGCTGTATGATCTATATATATATATATATATATATATATATATATATATATGACGGGCCGGAGTAAAGAGGACAGCCGGCAACGGTCATTAGGACTCACGGGCTGGGTCCTGACACGACTCATGATTAAAACGAAAATTTTTAAGATTTGTACATATGAACACGTTTTATTACGGAGTCGTTCCATGGCCCACCTTCCTCTCGCCGCCAGACCCTCAGAGTGTCCGTTTGTCCCTGATGCCTCAGTCAATTGAAGTCAGTTTTGTCTGGCCCTGATTTCTCAGTCAATTTAAGTCGCTTTAGATTCCAATAACTCTCTCTCCCCCTCCACTCTCTCTTTATATATATATCTTACGTGCTTTCTACCTTCTCCCACCTCCTGCCCACAACCAACGAGACAGCCCGTCATTCAGTGCCCGTGATCCAGTTTCAGCCGTCAAAACGGCTATCAATTTCAATATAATTTCTCGTGCGCGCGCGCTTAGTGATGCTGGCCGTTTCATTTGCTAATGTGCGCAACAACAATAATAACAACACACAGCAACAACAATATCAGCACTAACAACAACAAAAACAACAACACTAGCGACAACAACAACAATACGAGCTGGACCATCGGCAACACTAAACAGCACTAACAGTACCATTAACGACAAAGCTACGACGAGAGCAGACCAGCAACGTTTTCGTTACAAGCTTCGACAGCAGCAGCAAGATCGCCGTTGATTCTCTGTAGATCGATTGATGCTGTTGGCCATTGGCAGCGGGTGTAGAAGATGAAGAAGAAAAAGAAGAAAAATGAGAAGGAGAGATGGAAAAAGAAACAGAACAAGCAGCAACAGCTTGCGGCGCCGAAGCCGCCCCGAAGTCAAAGAAACGCGCTTGACGCTGACTGGTCGCCCTGCAATTAGCGATTAGACGACGCACTTCGATAGACGACACATCATCATGGGCTCTCAGTCGGGGAAGTCGTCGTCGTAGTAGTAGTAGTAAAATAGTATTAGTGGTAATAATTATTATGACGAAAACGAAGACGAAAAACATGACGATGATGTGGTAATAGCGGCGGCGGCTATGGTGGTTGTGGTTGTGGTAGTGGTTGTTTTGACACACAGAGGTTCTTGTTCGTTTGCCGGAACGGTAACACCCGAAGCGTCGGGCGCGTCGGTAACAGACACTAAGTGGTTGCAGCACACAAGTGGCTATTATTAAATCATTGACTGACTGACGGACGGACAAACGGACACACGAATGGACGGACTACACATACGCATATATGAAGATGACGACAACGGCCAGCTTGAGTGACAAGCAGACAGATTCAAGAAGTGTACGCATGAACGGATGGAATGAAGGTACGCGGTAGGCGAACTGGGCAAGCCCGGCATTCGACTTAATGAGGCACATGGGGTAGATGACTTCGCTGCTCTACATGCATGTATGGATCTATATATCTATCGATCCATATATGGCTGGCTGTCTGTTTGCCTGCCTGTATTTCTGCCTGCCGGTCATTCGGTGTACATAAACCGGTCGCTAAATGCAGACTAAACTTACGGGAAGCTACGTCTTCTTCGTTTCATTCCTTATCCGGCTTTTTTTTTTACTTCTCTGCTATCCAGCGTGTCCAGTCCATACATGTAGCGTAAAGCCCCGCTTCCCTAAGATGTGAAGGAGCGGTTCTAGGTACAAAAAGTTCGAAGATGGTGTTCCTTCAGTTTGCATTCACGTAGCTAGCCCAACAACCGAGCAAGATGGCTTAGTGGCAGTGAAGTCTTTGCCTTGTATCTGGAAGGCCTGGGTTCGAGACCCAGATCGGCCACTCTTAAATTAATTTTCATGGTTCCCAATTTAGAATGCCGGCGTGGACTAAAAATCGACCATGATCGAAAAAAACGGGGAGCACAGTTGTCTCAATAAAAAAGAGATGGTGCATTACCACCAAACCCCCTTTAAAAAAAGGCAGTCGCGCGATTTATAGTCCTACGTGCGGCATACGACTAGACATAATGGCGTAAGTGGAAGTAGAATTAGTTCTGTTGTTGCGGTGAAGAGCGATTGTTGCTAACACGTGTGGTGGTGGTGGTAGTCGCAGTCGCAGTAGTGGTAACAGTGCTGGAGAGGGGAAGAGGTGACGTGACAGCACCGGTAATAGGTGCAAATATTAAAGCGACGAAACAACAGTACAACAGTGTTCGTAGAATTCACCCTTGTGTTACTGTCTTAGCGTCTAGCTGCGTTGCTAATTGAACGCGCTCGGTTCGGTTAGTTTAGCGCAGATCCTGTCCGCAAACGTTTCTCTGTACTAATAAAACCATAATCATAACAGCTATATCTGTAAAAATAACGATATAATAGCTTAATAAGCATAATCATGATACTATTAAGAACAAGCGTTACTGTTAAATAATAGTGTCCACGTGTTCAGTTGTAGACACGACGGCGTTTGCTGTCAGGCCAGCCAGGATTGGAATTGGTTAAAATGTGGACTCTACTAGCGATCTACGCCGCATGACAGCGGACAGTACAAACAACAGAAGGTAGGAGTTTTGTTGCTAAATTCAACGTTGAAGAGGGTCGCGTCATTCGTTGACGTACATAATTCTGTCCATCTCTCTATTATATATACATGGGAGTCGCAAGTTCGATTCACATAACTCTGTTTCAATCCAATTTTTCTTAAGATCTGTAGATTTGGATTGACGTTACGATAAAAATATATAGATATACATATGTGTAAATTTGTATATATATATATATATATATATATATATATATATATATATATATATATATATATACAAGATAGTGTCGCAGGCTGCGAATGGCCATTCACTAAAGGAAAAGCAAATTGATGCATCATCGATAAATTTAGCGGCGGACTGCCGTCCGTCGGCAGCACCGTTATCGCATTCTCGTCGGACTCCCGAGCGAGGTCCGGCAATTTGTGATCGTTCAAACGGATAATCGAGCGCATTTTTACGCTTTTCAACGGTCTATTTTTCTCTGCTTTTCTCCACTCGCCGATGACCATGTCGGGTCGCCCGCAGGACGTCACGAGAAATTACGATAGCAAACCTCGGATTCTGTCGATAACGTTTTGCTGATAAAACACTTCCTTACGTTGAGCCCGCATAGTCGGAGGCGGGGCCACACTTACGACGCTAGCCAACAACGACATCAACAAAAACAACACCAACTACAACGATGACACCCAGCATCAACAAAAACCACGAACGACCACAAATAACGACAATAACAGCTACAAACAACAGTAGCAATAATATGAATCATACCAATACAAACAGTGCCAAGAACAACAACAACAACGCCAATAGCTGCAAATAACAAATATTACTGAACAAATCAAAGACCTCTGGGTGCACATCGGAACCGTTCTTTGTTCTCCTGTTCTTCCAGGTTGCCACCAGAGTCGATCGTGTCGAGCTGCGGAAGTAACGTTGTGAAGTGTGATATATATATATACCACACCTTGGACCGATACCTAGAGTTTAGAGAAGAAAGAAATATTAATTTTGTTATGCAGAACTATATATATATATATATATATATATATATATATATATATATATATGAGAAGAGAGAAAGAGAAGAACAGCGCCAGGCCCAAATGCGGCTCCCTCTCAAGCAGTGTGCAGAGTCTTACAGAACCACCTAAAGGTATTCGAATACTAGATAAAAATACTCGCCAGCGGAGACTATCCTGCGAGCAGCGGCGAGAATGTCATCACTCTGCCGTTATCGCTGTCGTTGGGGGTCTTCGTCTCAATATTCAACGCTCTCACTCAACTCTTGCTACCAGCCTTTCAACCAGACGAGAAGAAACGTGCGCATTACTAGTGTGAGGAAAACTACCGCGCAGACACCCGCCCACAACCATGCTGCAGATTGCTACTACTATGTTCAATCAATGAGACGTAGTAATTCATTTAATGAGGCACAATCATCACTCGGCACTGTCGCCTCCACCGCTGGTCTTTCGGGAGCATCCGAGCGTCTTCGCTTGTAAGCGTTACGTTTCTTGCTGCACATAGCGCTACGCATGTCGCCGACGGATCGACGAAAAATACCAAAATGTCATGTCGGGCCAAAGAAATACCGAGGAGCATACCGAGTCTGCAAGGATCGAGACTAATCCGAACTTAGTGGAGCGGCTGAGAGTCGCTCCACACCTGTAGCGGCAGCTGCGGCTAGCTTCCGCAGTGACGCAGTTTCACCGGGTAAATTCCGAAAAGCTCGCATAGGCTGTATATAAAGGTACGAAGACTACAAACTGACACTACACAGATGGTGCATATATGGATGAATGCAAAGGTAGGTCGATAGACGAGGGGGTGTCTGTCTTTAGATGAAGATGGAAAACTGGGTAAGTCCATTTAGATAGGTATAGGTACCCGGTGATGTCCATTTGAACAGAGATGGAAAAATATGGATGCCCATCCAGATATGGACGGAAAACTGGGAATGTTCATCCCGATTCAGACGCAAAACTGGGGATGTTCATCCCGACTCAGACGCAAAACTGGGGATGTTCATCCCGATTCGGACCCAAAACTGGGAATGTTCATCCCGATATGGGTGGAAAATTGCGCATGCCCATAAGATATGGACCGAAATATTCAAATGGCGATCCAGATATAGAGAAAGGAATAGGCATACCGTTCCATAACACACAGCCAGCCAGCCAGCCAGACAGACAGATTAGCAGGTGAGCAACAAGGAGATACGCTACGGCAGTCTAGATTGTTAGCGCGGTCGAACGGACCATGGCTTAGATGGGAATTTTTGGCTGTTCCGACTCTCCGATCCACGTCTGAGTCGCTTTGTTGTCGTTGCCGCCGCCGCGGGCGTTGTTTTCAACGCTAGACGCACACTAAATTAGTGCTAGGCTAATTAATGTATCTACAGTTACAGCTGCTAATTGCGCCAGTGGTTGCAGTCGTGGCAGTGATAAATAGTAATGCTAATGGTACTAATCGTTGTAGTAAACATAATAGCAGAAGAAGAAGAAGACGAAGAAGTAGGGAAGTGATAAAACGAATCGCAATAATACTTTCAACAGGTCACAACAACAACTGCAACAACAGCAGCAGCAAGGATGACGACAACAACAATAACAACTGCAACAACAACAACAACCACAACCACAACAAACAACAACAACAACAGCAACAAAGATGACGGTGGCAGCGACGGCATGACCCGACCACTGCCACCAACCCAACGGCTACGATAGATCGACAGATCCTAACCATTAGCACAGCCGCAGCCATTATTGCGCTACTCTAACGTTCTAACTCTTACCTACCACAAGAAGTTCGATGACGACGACGACGATGACGAACCGACGATCTACAGCGCGCGATACGGCCACCAGCCAGCCGGTATGGTAACTAATGAAAGTATCTCACGATAAGGTGACCGCCGCTGCTGCCGCTGTTGCTGTTGTCGGCAACCGCTGGCCGGGCACGCTCTTTGCTATATTCGGTTACCCCGAAGGGGGTCTCCGAGTGCGCGGGCATTGAATTTGGCACGATTAAGTGAAGCACTTAGAGAGAAAGAGAGAGAGAGAGAGAGCGTGAGTGAAAAAGTGAGAGGGGTAAAAGGGGGGTGTGGGGCAAAAGCGAGAAATATATATATATATATATATATATGGAGAGAGAGAGAAAAAGGAGAAAAGAACGCGAATAAGAGTCGCCATCTGCTATCAAAATCAATGTGATTTGTCACGATCGCTTGGGCCGGTTGGCGACCACTGTGGCAGCGGCTGCTGCAGAAACTCCGGTCGGTCAAGCGTACCAAGGGACTTATAAGGTTGGTCTGTACGCTCGGGTATACTGTGTGCAGCTCAATATATATATATATATATATATATTGATGTTATTCGCTTCATGTTATATATATATATATATATATATATATATATAATGCATACAAAAAGAGAGCTAACATGTTGCCAAATGGGTCTTCCACGCTTTTGGGCCGTTAGTGCTAGGCAATGAGGGTTGATCCTTGCGATCTGGGCCGGCCGATCGATCGGCCGGGTCGACTTTGTCCGTAGCAACAAAAGAAGAACAACACGAGACAAGCATCAGCAACAATAATAATAGTAGCAAGAACAGCGACAACAACAATAGTAACAGCAACAACAGCGGTAATAGCAGCAGCAACAACAACAACAACAGGAACAAGAACAACAACGACAACAAGAACAACAACAACAACAACAACAACAACAACAACAACAACAACAACAACAACAACAAAACAACAACAACAACAACAACGACATCATCATTATCACCAGGTAACAACGTCACCATCTAACAAGCTCTTCTTAGGCGAAATCGTTCTGCACACATTGAACAAACAACCAACATATACGATAGCGGCCTTATTGCAGGCAAAAAAACGAAACAAAGGTCTCGGAGGAGCGAAAACATTGTTTCCGCTCCGACATCAGACGCCTGCCCGACGCCGCTCACAGGCAATTTGAGAACGTGCTTACTTGTGAAGGCTACGCTATCGCCATTTTTTTTGGTGCACCACACAGCATGCGACACTAAGATAGACCAACACGCAAATACACGCGCAGAACAAGAGAGAGAGAGACGACTAGAGAAATCACCATTATTAGTGCTTCATGTGCTTTTATCGAGAGATATTTGTTTATTGTTGGTCTGCTTAGCAGGAGCACCTCTTGGCATTAGTTATACCTCTGTACAGCCGTCATCAATGATGATGACGATGTCCTGAGAGGGATGCGGGCCTTTGTGCATTATTCCCTCTTCCCGTCAATATTTTGTGTATATATATATATATATATATATATATATATATATGTATAAACATCTATAGTGCTTCTATGCATATGTTTATTCCACAAAGCAATTGTTGGCAAGTGAGCGCCGCAAACTCCCTTGCGTTCAGAAAAGTCTTTACTGCGCTCTTACGTGTTGTGGCCTGCTCATTCACAGGGAGCACTTATTTGGTGGTAATATTTTAATTCACTCCGGCATTCACCTTGTTTAAATTGGGAACCATGAAAACCAATTTAGGAGTGGCCGATCTGGGTCTCGAACCCAGGCCTCCCGAATGCAAGGCAAAGGCTTTTAGGCCACTAAGCTATCTTGCTCGGTCAAATTTAACGTGCGTGTGAACACTTCTTAGCAACCAATGCGCACATTTGGGTCGTATGGTAATTCATCTTTCCATAGACATAATATGACATCGGAGGGAGAGGAGCAGCGAGAGACAGAGAGTCATGCTTCGGGAGATGGATCGATACCGTTTAACTTCGGCTGATAAACAAATTCGTTTTCTGCACATCTGATTCGCCCTTCTATGATGCTCTCGTATGTTCTTCTCTCTTCTCCGTTCGGACTCTGCGTGGACAGTTCCCGCACAATCTCTCTCTCTCCCTTCTATATATATATTAAGATGAATGATATATATATATATATATATATATATTAAGATGAATGATACGAGACGATCTTCTTCGAGCAGAGATGTCGTCGTTGCACAGTTGTCAACAGCAGCCTCGCAGGCAGCCGTGGAGGAAAAACCGTTCGTTCAGGAATCATCCTTAAAGATTATGATAATGATTAAAATTGCCACAACAATAACAACAACAACAACAACAACAACCACGACGACTGACAACAACAGCAACAATAAGATCAAATACTACTACTACTACTGCGACTACAGGTACTTCGTATTGATATTGCTGGTATTTGTACGACTATTTTACTCGCTGTATTACGAACTACTACTACAGGTGTCGCGATCGCTTTTTGCCTGGTGGTTGACCCACTATCTACTTATTGGCCGAATTGCTGCGTATATGCTATATATATGCTATATATATATATATATTATATATATATATATATATATATTTAGGTACGTGTTTTTAGAGCGTATCTCGCTATCACCAGAGTGACGACGACGACGACGACAACGAAAACAACACAGCCGCGAGTGGCCGTCCGTGTATGAGCGTTTTTTGTGTGTTTATTTATGTACAAGCAATGTCCTGTGGTTCATATATATACATATACATGTATATTTCTATACCTCTCTATATGTATGAATAGGGTGTGCGTGTGTGTATTGGTGTGTGTGTGTGCGTGCGTGCGTAGTATGGACGGTGTGCCGTATTTGTGTTTTTGTATAATTATGTCTGTTTAAAAAATACGTGGCGGCGGCGGCGGCCGCAGCGGCGGCCAATCTGCTGCTGTTGCTGATATAGGCAGGCGGACATGGGCCTGGCGAGCAAACGTCTGACAACAGCCGGTGGTGGTGGTGGACTGTGGACGAACCGATTTCTCTGCTATCGTTGCCAATCGACGACCGGCTAGCAGCAGCAGCAGCAGGGATGGTCACTGCGAGCGACGCAGCTTCTTGGTCTTTGGTCTGTCTGCTGTTGTGTCGCTGTCATTGTCGCTGCCGTCGTGTCGTGTCCACCATCGCTGCAGCCGCTGTTGTTGTCGTCCGCCGGGCGTGTTTTTTGCCACAGCAGAGTCAGCCGCCGACGACGACGACGACAACGACAACAACGATGACGACGTCCGCGACCAGAGACCCTGATGGCGTTGTTGTTGTTGTTGTGTCGCAAATGCGGATCATCTACGTTCAGATTTGCTGGAGCTGCTGCTGCTGCTCTTGTTGTTCTTGTTGTTGTTGCTATTGTTGTTGTTGTTGTTGTTGCTCTTGTTGTTGTTGTTGTTACTGCTGTTGTTTGGGTGTCGTTGTCGTTGTTGTCGTTGTTGCCGTATTTGCAGCCGCTACCACCTCCGTCAGTACTTGCATGATTATTATTCTGAGCAGATCTAGTCCGATTCGGTGGCTGCACCTCCGACGACAGCGACGATGACATCAACAACAGCAATAACACAACAACAACAACAACAGCAACAACAACAGCAACAGGCAACAGGCAACAACAACAACAACAATAACAACAACAACAGACACCGAACAAAAGGAACAGCAAATGCAAAGATATGGAAATAGATAAATAGATGCGCAGCAATAAACCAACAACGTATAATAGTAAACAAACAGAGTCAAGCAACAGTAGAGCTACCCAAAACCTAAAAAGCACCTGCGACTACAACTAGTCCAATGCGAAAAAGCTGGCTACCGGCTCACTTGTCCACGCCTTGCTACCCCATCCCATCATGCCTGTTCATCATCGAAGGAGAGGATCGTCTCGACGTAGAAAGCCCTCGAGGGAGTCGTAATTATTACTGTAATCATCTTTGTTGCCGTTATCGGTGTCGTTGTTGACATTGTTGCCGGTGCTGTTGTTCGTTGTTGTCTTTTGATGTTGTTGTTGTTGTTACTACTTGCTGTTGTCATCCTCGCTGCCATAATGGATGTTGGTATTGTCTTCGCCGCCGTCGTGGTCAGAATCGTGGTGATCGAAACTACCCCCGAGCTACACCACGTTTTATCGGTGCAGCATCACCTGCACAAACAGATGAATAAAGGACAGCGTTGGTCAAGGAAAATGACGACGACGACGACGACGACGATGGCTATCACCACGAGCAGGAGAGCGAAGGGGAGCACGAAGCTTGAGAGAGTAAACAAGAGTTGGCATGAAGACTCAATTGCACGTGCCCGACTCAAATGCATGAGATGGTGATTCGGCTCTTTCCACCGCTGGCAAAAAGGGAAGAGGAAAGTTTACCTCAAAACAAGAGATAACGGCAACGACGACTGCACTGAACAGCAGCAACGACAACAACAAAAATTCCATACTCATGAATAAAGTACAGTTTTCGGGCTGACCCTCTGCGAAGATTTAACGTCCACGGGACTGCTTTTCGCATTGCTTCATAGATGGACCCCCATAAAGACAAATCGGTGCAACGGTGGGGCTCGAACCCGCGCATTTATGTGTCTTCTCCGGTTGCGAGGCACAGACCAATGCACCCCTCTACCGGGTTCGACCCCATACTCATGAATAAGCAGGTTGTGAATGTACCTGCGTATGTTTGCATGACCATACATTTCTTAGCCTTCAGACGATTCACAAGCCAGTTGTTGTTCATCTAAACTCCACGACCTCGGTAATGTCGTCACTACATTAAACCTGGGTGGCAGCAGTCGCCATACGTGCTAAACGGTTTAGGTTGTGCATTGTACTCGTGTTTATCTTAGCTTCTCGCCCGGTAGATCAGTCTCCCTGCGTTCGTAACGTACATCGCAGCTACCATAGTAGGAAGGAACTCTATTGCGTTCGGTGTATCTGCTGCCTGACAAATGTGACCAACGTAACGTATTTCTTAGTAATACTGATAGTACCAATAGAACGAGTTGTCGTGAAAGCTATACTAAGGAACGATATCAGCTCCTCGCCTCGTCATGAAGTCTTGAGGCAGAGATTATGCCCCAAACTCAATTCCGTCAGATGCTAATGTGTAAGAATAATAATAATAATGCGTATCATGAGACTGGTGTAGTCAATGATCATAGTAATGTTGTTGTTAATGATGATACGAATACTGTTGATGCTAATGATAATTATGGTGATGATGATGATGATGATCCGATCATGGTCTATCTTGAGTTCTATGTTGTTGTTGTTGTTGGTAATCAGCTATTATCTGCGCAGGGCAGGACCTCAAGCGCCGAACAGAGGTTGGAGATGATGCGGGGAGGTGCGCACAGTTTAGGAACTTCACCATCATCATACGCCGGCGACCGACGAGGTCGAGGACGCACAACGTCGCGTGCAGCTGATTAGGCGATTTCATCACTCACCCACCCGCCCTGCGTTTTGTTTGTTGGCCTGCGCGGCCGGTCAGGGCCGGTCGGGCAATCCTCCGTGACCGCAAAATGTCTACGCAAACTGCGATGCGAGATGAAGAAGAGTTATGATCTGAGTCATCATGAGTGGCGGCACCACCATCACCGCCACCATCACTACCGCCATCATCATAGGCATCATCATCATCATCATCGCCACCGCCATCATCACAGTCATCACCGTTTTCCGGGGTCTCTGAGTCGCCGCTCTCCGCGACGACGACGACGACCATTATGGCGACCTCCTGTCTAAAGCCTCTTTGTTGGGCCGTGTTGTAGTACATTAGCTGCCTATACTAGAGGAAGAAGCGGTGCCGGCGGCGGCGGCAGCAGCGACGGTCGTAGCAGGGATCTATCTAAGAGAACTGGAGATGATGGTGGTGATGGTGATGATACTGCAATTGTTGATGTTGATGGTGGCGGCGGTAGAGGCAGTGGCGGCGGTGTTGGTGGCGGCGATGTATGTAGGAACAGAGTTGGCCCGCCCGCGCAGCCCCCGACGACCCCATAACGGTACGACCGACAAAGTGAGGCTAAGCGCCGACAGATTCAACAGACGGCCGAGAGAGAAAGAGAGAGATAACGAGAGAGAGAGAGGGAGGGGGGGAGAACAGACGTTAAATTGCCGATCGAGCGTAGCGGAACCTTTAACCCTTCGGAGACAACGAATGATGATGTTGTGGCTGCTGCCGCGGCTGATGATGGCGTTGGTGCTGACGATAATGATGATGATGATGATGATAATGACGACGATGATCATAATGGTGATGATGATGATGATGATGATGATGGTGATGATGAAGAAACGAGGAGTCGCGGGCGTCAGTCTTGTTCATTGGCAGCCTGTTTGTCTGTCTGTCTGTCTGACTGGCCCTCTGTCTGACTGTATCGGCCTGGCTATGTATGAGCCGACAGGTCGAAAGTCATCACTTCGAGCACGCATGACGCCATCAAGGTCCGGCCGACGGACGGTAAGGTTCCACTCAACGCCCCTCCTGCACCACGCCAATCGCAGAGGAGCGACGGCGGGGAGCGAGGGGGGAGGGAGGCTCGTCCAGATGAAGCGACTCGGCGGCGGCGGCGGCTGGGGGGAAAGACGGATTCGAAACTGAGTAAGATGAAATGCGGGCGCTTCCCGGAAGCTCTCGCGCGCTGAACGAAGCGGCGCCTGTTGAAGTCTGCACTAGGAGCAGCAGAAGCAGCAGCAGCGGAAAGACAGACAGGACTGCGGTGGTGGTGGTGGCGGCGATGAAGAGTAGACCTCACGATGATCATGATCATGATGATGATTATGATGAGGACGACGACGACAATGAGGACGAAGTTGGCGGCGGGAAACAAACACCTACAACCGCGCTCGACCTACGGACCGATTGGTCGATTGAGAAGCAGGTTCACGTTCAAGGATGGCGGAAACAGGCAATGATGTCGATGGACTAAGACAATAAGAGGAGCAGCAACAAACACAGCAACAACAACAACAACAACAACAACAACGATAACAGCAAACTAACAACAACAACGGCAGAAGTACTATCAATGGCAGCAGCAGCAGAGACGACAACAACAACAGCAGCAACAACAAGAACAACAACAGAAGCAACAACAACATCAACCACGGCAAAAGTCACCACTAACGACAACATTAGTAACAACACCACCACCATTGGTGATCGTCGTCATCAGCATGCAACGATCATCATAGGCCGACGTCACTGCCGGCGCAATAAAGGCAGCGCGATAGGGGCAACCTATCGAATGAGCCAGCCAGTGGGAGTGGGAAAGCAAACGAGAGCGGGAGGTTATGAATGCTGCTCGTGAGGTTGTTCTTGATCTGCAGCGACGCATCGACGCATCGTCGTCGTCGTCCCGCTTCTCCTCCGCCTCTTCCTTCTTGTCGTCGATTTGGCCGAAGTGGGATCGCGACTGAGGAGCAATTTCTCAAAAATTAGACAAATTCATCGCCCCCATTCATCCGACGACGAAGCCCGTAGTAGCTCTGGCAGCAGCAACAGCAGCAGCAGCATCAGCGTCAGCACCAGCACGAGCAGAAACAGTAACAACAACACCAACAACAACAACAACAACAACAACAGCGGGCGTTCCTGCCATATTAGCATCGGCGCCATCATCTCCGCGCCAAGCAACAAACAGGTTGCTGTTGTCGCTTATGTTATTGTTGCTGCTGCTGCTGCTGTTGTTGTTGTTGTTGTTGTTGTTGTTGTCGTTGTTGCTGCTGTTGTTGCTGCATCGGATGCGCGAGATCGAATGGATGAATGTGTTGCGCTGCGGTCGGTCCTGAAATGCTGGCGGAGATTGCACCGAGTCGAGAGGCGAGAAACAGCCTTGGCTGTTACGAATGCTTTAAAGTTGCTGGCCTGCTGGCCGCCGGTTAGCAGCTAACCAACCTAGGGCTAGGCTATGCTGGGTTGGGTTGGGTTGGGCTGAGCTGAGCTGCTGATGGCAGTGGTAGCGGTAGTTGGTACCTGCTCAAAAACAAAAGACCAATACAGGCCTAGAGAGACAGGTTCTCTAGCCCCTGAATCTCAGTGACAGGAACAGACAGACAGAGGGCGGATACGATAAGGCGGCGAAGAGGTTTGAATCGCGTGACCATGACGAGCTGAGTTGCTGCTGGCTGCCGCGGCCAAAACTCCGCACCAATGATTCAAGTCAATTCAACCGGACAAATGTGTTGGGAGATACCATCTCAAACCCGGCCAACCAGAAATCGCTCCATATATATATATATATATATATATATATATATATGTGTGCGTCTGTGTGGGGTGATTTCTAGTTGACCAGCCGATTTCCCCGGTAAACACTAGTTAGCTATCGCCAATCAGACGAACTACACGGTGTCAATCATGCACGAGTACATATATGCATGAATGTCTGTATGTCTGTGTCTGGCTCTTCTCTTCGTTTTGAGTCGCGTCGTCATCGAATCTGTGCTAGGTGGTCCACGTACGTACTCATCAGACACACAAAGTCTATTATGAAGTCCAAGCCGAAAAAGGGTGGGACACCTGTGCACGTCGTCTGTGATCTGATCGGATCATTACCCCCATCTACAATACTTCTCAAAGGTGTCACGATAGGATGTTTACCTCATGTAATGTTTTTCTCACCATTTCTAGTAGACCAAAGTATTTAATTTCAGCAGTCGTAGTGCTAGAAGTAGCAAGTCGAACAGATAGTCGCAGTAAAGGTTTTCGTATTTGTTTCGAAGACGCCGACGGTGTCGCGCTAGCTAGCACGCAGTTCGTTTGTGTGATTTTATAGGCCATTTTACGTAATGTTAACAGTGCTGGCGGTACACTAAATTTTAGTCAGATGATGAGTAGGAACAGTAGGAATTTCGTTAACCAATTCGTACGCGTCTCTAATTAGTTAACGAGCTGTTTGGCTATTTGAAGGATAGGTCAGGCCACCAGACAATTGCACGGTCAAGATGTACATATATATATATATATATATATATATATATGTAATAAGTCAATAGGTTAATCGAGTTATTTGCGTACATTTGCGGTCCATCCGACAGAGTTCAGACTGAGGTCATCTCAGTGCGGACATTCTCGAAGATACAAGTGGGTCGATCGCAAGCCTGTTGCAAACGAGCTTGTGCGAGCTTGCATAAAACAACTAAGTACTGGTCGCGACATCTTGCATTGCTCGAGACATTACGCTTGGTGTTTGCCTCCCGAAAAACGCATTTGCGCGACCACCTCTAGCCCTGGTACTCCGGCAGCTTAGGCAAATGTAACCATACGCTGTATAGTAATATGTATGCGAGATTCTATGAATGGCATCTATTAATGAATGAATATGCACATACGTACATATCCACCCCATATTCACTACAACGAAAGTGTACTGGTTCCAACGTAGTACTGATAAGGTTAGGCAGGCTAGACCTAGACACGCTTCGGCTTCGAGAAGGAATGCCTTACTTACTGGAGGTCACTAATCTTGATAACGGTTGAAGCCATCACTAGCCACACAACAACAACAGCAGACACGACAACACCACCACCAACAACAACAACAATCACAACAACAACGAAACGAAGAACAACAACAACAACAACGAAACGAAGAACAACAACAACAAAAACAGGAATACCAGCGGCAGAAGTAATGAATTCCCAATCGGTCCAATATCGGTCCAGAAAGCACTCGGCGTAAATAGCCCACCTCCTCCCCCTCTTCCCACCTTCCCATGTCGCAGCTGAAAGACAATTTTGAGGAGCACAATGTATTCGATGTCTGGTCCTGCCACTCGTTACGAAAATGCTGCTGGCAGACAAACAGGGAACAACCGTCGACAAAAGAACCATCAGCATAGTCCAATCGCGGTTAATAGCGGCGCCATGCGTCTTAAAGCGCTTCGTTTCAAGTTCTCCTCTTCACGCCTGCAAACACGGAATGTCGGATCGTCCGTCTGGCCGCTTGAACGACTGTAACGATAAAACTAAAGTAAGGACAACGTCCACAATGAGCAACGGAATCGGTAGTCAAACCAGCAGAAACAGCAGCAGCAGCAGCAAAAACGATTATAACAACAACAATAACTCTACGAGCATATGTGTAACATGGACAAGTAGTTGGCTGTTGAACGGCAAACGACTGACTCTACGGTGACGTGAATGATCCTCATGGTGATGGTGATGGATGCATCACCGAAGTACCGCGTGTACCAGCCGATACATATACATCATCTTGTCGAGCCACAAGATGCGGGCATCATATGTTGTTGTTGTTGTTGTTGTTGTTTTGCTGCTGTTGCTGTTGTTGCCGGATCAGAGTCATTGAGGGTTCGAGTCCCTACCGGACCAAGACCTCATTGCCTTTTACTTGAGGTTAGCACTCGTAGGACAAGACAGCTATATAAATGCATATGCATGTGTACTACGTTACTATATATATATATATATATATATATATATATATATAAGCGTGCCTACCCGGATTGAAGAGGACTGCGAAAATCACCAGCGGATCATCAATCTATGAATCATTTGCGTCCAGGTTGATTACTATCTGCCCCTATGAACTCGGCAAGCTGGCGGTTTGGGGCTGACCTATAGACAATTCAAACTGTGTATCCTACGGGAAGATGTTGCATAAAATGCTGCCACATGAGTATTTGTGCTCGGCGCTCTTATGGCCTATTTGTCGTCGATACTCGATGTTGGAACCGTTAAGGAATGTTAGGTTGGGCACGTGAGTAGCTACTGATCGCCGTCAACGCTATAGATCAGCCCAACTGATGACTGGACTGCTGACCGGAAACGTTTGACCCTCGCAAGCAGGATCGCCACAGTACGGAAATATGGGGGAAAAGGCAGAACTTCACACCCCTCCGACGAAGAAGCTTGCAGCTGCTCCCCTAGAGCGTCCGTTTTGTAACCGGCCTCTTTGCAGCCCTCAAAGCAGCAACAAAACTTTAAACAATATATATGTATATACGTTTGTTATTATATATAACGTTAGTTATATTAGGTGAATTTCCGTGTCTACATCATTGGCAGATGCCCTAGCCTACAATGATGAAATCACCGCCTTCCGATGTAAGTACCGATTCCTCGAATAAATACATCTTAATAAAACTCCAAAATATTAGCAAAACTACGAAATTAGTACGTAGTTGGCATTATTTTCCTTCGTGCCGGGCACCCTCTGCTTGCTAGCCAGTAGAAATAAGAACCAATCATTAGCGCAAATCATAAGGAAAAATATCCGGGACTACGATTGTGGCGCCAGCTTACATAACTGGACGGCCCACAGAACAACTTGAAGAACGCTCAAACTCACGCTGACTCAGATGTTGCTCGAGGAGTCACAGCCAAGTTGTTCGAAGGAGACGGCACCAATTCTGCCACAATGCCCTAGTGTCTACAGGCACATCTGGAGAGTCTTCACCGTCAAAGCACTACAAGCGAAACACCAGTCAACAAGAGCCCTGGCAGGCTACCCTAACACCATTGGAAATCACTGGACTAACAAGGAACGACGGCAAGCGTCCCGGCGGGATTGCCCTCATCTTCCTTGAACGGGGCCGGACTCGTCTATGAGACGCCACCGTAACCGATTCACTTTCTCCCTCAAAGGTCGGTTTCTATTTACCTAGAGCTGGTCACGCCGCCACCCTTCTGACTACGCAAAGAAACCGCGATTGGTCATTGGACGCCTGCTTTCCGGATAGAGAGACAATGCGGCAACGAAATTAACGGTCAATATGTGTATAGAGAGATGTTTATAGGCGAAGGAGGCGTGTTAGAAGTTTGGCGCGAGGGCCTATGCAATTTATTCCGGGCGATGACCCTAAACAACACGGATACGTAATATTACCCGGCTCAATGACTGCCCTTTCAAAACGGTGTTTCTTAAACTTTGCAGAGATGGGTTTAGGGCATTAATATAAACAAATTAATAGATTTTCAATGACAAACGCAGGAAGCAATGAAAACGTTGAGATTATATGCTCGTAGAATTACTTCTAGGGGTTCCTGCTGGAGCCGATACGGCGCAGAAAATTTTAAATATGGAATTGGCTCGAACAGCTTGCACGCAAGCACAGGGTGCTCATATATATATATATATATATATATATATATATATATTGGGTTTACAAAAAAGTTTGTTCGGTTTTTTAATGATTCTCTACGGACAAAACCGAAAAAACTTTTTTGTAGCCCTATACATCCCTTAACGACCTAAAACTGCTATTGTAGTGAGCGTTTATCTGGACTCAAGCCCCTTTTGCCTCTGACTGCCGAGTGGCTGTAGAGATACAAACAGACGCCGTTCTATGTTCCAAAAAGTAACACGTATACCCTGCATAAATGGAACAGCTATCGAACATAGTAATCACTGTTCCTGTTGGTGTTATCGTTGTTGTTGTTGATACAGTTATTGTTGTTGCTGTTGTCACAACCGTTGTAACAACCATTGTGTGTATTGTTTTGTGCGTCGTGCATGCAGAAGGTTCCCATAACTGTAGCTGTGGCGGGAGCATGTTTTGTATTTCTTTGTGTGCGACGTGGGAACAACGCCGTGCTGATGCTCTGCGATGCATGTGCCCTGCTTTCTGTTTCTTCTCTTTTCCTTTTCATGATTTCATTTCGTTTCTGTCTTGTCTCTCATATACACACCACCGCTTACTTGACTTAGCGAAGACTGTGTCTCTTCGGCTCGCGGTGCTAGCGCCACCGAAATCCACACAGTCCGTCTCATACGGATAGCCGTTTCGTAGTTGTCGTTGTTGTTTGTTGTTGTTGTCGTTGTCGTTGTTGTTGTCGTTGTTGTTGTTTTTGTTGTTGTCGTTGTCAGTGTCAGTGTTGTTTGTCGTTGTCGTTGTTATTCTTGTTGTCGCTGTTATTGCCATCGTCGTCAATGTGAATATTGTTGTTTGTGCTAATGTCATCGTCGTCGTCCACGTTGTTGTCTTTGTTGTTGCTGTTTCGAAATGTAATTCAGAGAGCGACTGCTCGCGCTGTCCATACTCAAGCGGTGTGTCTTCAGCGGAATCTCCCGTGGCCGGCAGGTACCGCAGGGGGAACAAAGGGGTCTTGGTGACGTCGTGTTGTCGTTATAGTGTTGGCAACATTGTACGTATAGCGGTAGCTCTGAAGCTTATCGCTGACGGAACGCTGTCGAGATCTCCAAAGATCTATGGCGGTCAGCCATAGCTTGTCGGTCGCTGGGACATTGCGGCCGACACAACGACGCACGGTACGGCACAGTAGGGTGAAAACTGGATCGACGCACTGCCGTTTTCTGCTGTCAACCGTCGTTCCTTCGGAAAGTCGACGGAACTCACTCCCGCCAGTTCGCGGTGTGGCCGTATCGTAATCGTCGGCAGTGGAGACAAGACGCAGCAACAACAACGACAACAACAGCAATAACAATAGCAACAACAACAACAGCAACAACACGAGCAGCAATAACAACAACAGCAGCAACAACAACAGCCAAATAGCAGCGTTCCGCAGCCCTAGGAGAGACGCGGAGTTCCAGCGGCAGCGCCCTAACCCGGTCGACGACCAAATGGACGACACGTCCAGAGCGTCCTCCGCCGCTTATCAGCAGAACTATATGGGCCCCACAGTATAGTAGTAGTCTGGATAGGTTCAAAGATGATCTAATAGAGTATCGGCACGAGATCGCCACAGACGGGTACCGACCCATTTCTCATAGTAATAAAAATAATATTCATTATAATACTACACCAACTAGCAGAGTAACCTGCTCTGCTGTGCATAGCCGACTTTCGACGCAGTTACGTTTGTAAGAACGTGCCGTTATGATTAGTTGTGTTGCACTAACGGCAGCAATAATAACAACAGCAACGATCGCGAGGAAACTACTACTGACTACAGCAAACAGCAAAAACATGGATGTGCAAACAAAATAATATATATATATATATGTATGGGTGTTTAATTTTCCTATATATATATATATATATATATATATATATATATATATATATATATATATTTATATATATATGGGTGTTAATTTTCCTGTGTATAAATGCACTCAAAATTTGTATTTAACATCAATAGTGGGACACAACATTGGGGCTTTGGTGAATGTATGCATCGTTACGAGGGAGTCCAGCGAAGGGTCCAGTTATTTCTGAAGGGTTTCCGGATGCCGCATTTCGTTGTTGCACATTCGGCATTAAAAAATACAAAATATATATATATATATATATATGCTTCATATTTGGACGCACGTGTGCGACAAGCGTATGTTTCGTACCTTGAGCGAGAGATTCATGTCGATCCTTTCCTTCCATAATCTCCTCGACTTCATCGTCGCTTGGACTTGAGTCCTTAGACGCATTAGCATTGTCTGAAATAGAATCACAACATATTTGTGTTTGGCGTTAGTTATGCAGACCCATAAATGACTCATGTCAGTGTCATGGCACCTCTTTTACAAATGAGCCAGTAGCAACGGAAGTTCATCTACGTCCAACAGCTACCAGTGCCATAAACAACTACGTTTTATGTACACTGTAAACAACTACACTTTTATGTAAAATATGTAAATTATATTTATTCAATTTTTGTCGTCGAAACAGGGCATACCACTCGTGTCTGAATGTGCTTGTTTACCTTAACAGTATAACCAAAAGCTACACCAAAAATAATATGTATATTATATATATATATATATATATATAGAGAGAGAGAGAGAGAGAGCTTATAGAATGTCTCCAGTCAACGTACTGCATGGATCAATTCATCCGTTCACAGCATTCAAATGAGGGATCCTCTATCCACGTTTCGATCTCGTATTCGGTAGAGCATCGATAATACCATCAATAAAGTCAGGCAATCATCATTTTATTGACCGGTCGATGGACCATCACTGTTTGCATCTCTTGCAGTTTAGTCGAATCGATAGACCATTGATACACTTAAACTCTTTGATGGACCAACAGCTAAACGGCTGACCGGCTAATTAAGTGACTGACCACAGATCGATCATCAACCATGTGGTCCATTGTCGTCAATTCAAAAGTCGATGGCGAAGATGGCTCGGTCCATCGATTCACGCATACAATGTTTATTCGATGGACCATCGATTCACGTATCCAACGATTATTCGATGGACCATCAATTTACGTATCCATCGTTTATTCGATGGACCATCAATTAATGTATCCAACATTTATTCGATGGACTATCGATTTATGTATCCAACATTTATTCGATGGAATATCAATTCCTTTCTCCCTCATCTGCATGCGATGGACAGAGAGATACCTGCCTACTGTACCGTCAGGTTGACTGACTGACTAGCTACCTAACTAATCAAGCATCGACAATGGAAAATAAACAACAGTACAACAGGAGATGAGCGGCCGGTTCGACATGGACCTTCCATGCCATTGTTGAGGAAAGCTCAGTCTGCTCGCCGACGTTGAATGGCTTAGATAACGCTTAGCCGAGTCAGTGAGCATTGGCAGCGTTTCGTTGCCAATGCGGCGGATTCTCTCTCTCTCTCGAGAGAGAGGGCCGAGATTGAGAGAGAAAAGATAGAGATATAGAGCGTATGTGAGAGATAGTCGACGGAAGACGATAGTCGTGCGTGTCTCCCCGGTGGCTGCGTGACCTGACGTCAGACCGTCGCGTTCGTGGCCAACAGCCCACGTGCAGTCGTGACGTGGTTTCGACTACGGAGCTACGAACGATGAAGACTGCTCCACCCCTATCGGCCTGCACGCGTCGCCAACGAAGCCAAAAAAAAAACCGTGCCGGGAAAAAGCGTGCAAATTTGACGCGGGGAGGAGGACCCACCGGTAGCCGCTATCGATCTACGTCGGATGCTCTGCGTGGTGATGCGTTGTCTTCGACTTCACTACGCCCAGTGTCGTCAGTCAGATCGGGCCACCTCAAACGCGCCACGCCGAAGCCACGAAGTTTCAGCTCCCGTGTTGGGTCGCGGCTTGGGCTTGTCCACCCAGCCACCCATCCATCCATCTGACCAGTTCAGTTCGTCTGTCGTTCAGCTTCTGCTTTCGTTGTTATTGTTGTTGTTGTCGGTATCGTCGTCGTGCTATCATCGTCACATTGTATAGTAAAATAATGATGATAATAATAATAGGAAGAAAAAGAAGAACAAGAATAACACGAAATAGATGAAGAATAATGACGAAGCGATAGCAGAACATCACTGAGGTATAGGCAGACCGATGAATGGATGAATGGACGGATGGACGAACGAATGGAAAAAAATAGCAGAGAGAAGTAGCTAAAGAAACAGGCCGCACGAAACACTGGTACCACCCTACTGTTCGCGTGACTCCCCGTATATTGGCTCGCTGACATCGCTCAGCATCGATCCGCTGCCTTCACTTGCCCGTATCGATCAGCCGTGCACCATTGTCCATCAGTGTAACCGTTGCTGTTGTTGTTGTTGTTGCAGGGCTATTGTTGCTGCGGTTGTTGTTATAGTTGCTGTGTTCGTTATGGCTGTTGTTACTGCTGCCATTGTAGTAGTAGTAGTAGTTATTGTTGTTTTTGCTGTTCTTCATTATTGCTGTTTTTGTTGTTTATAGCATGTGTTGTTGTTATCATTGCTTTTGCGTGTGGCGATTATTGCTGCGATTGTCGTACCAGGTTGTCTTTGTTCACAAGAAAAGATTAGATCATAATTTAAAATTACTAAAGTAGTAGGCATAGTCTGCAACAGTATTCCCGAATTCGGTGTTTACGATGGCGTATCTCGTATCAAATGTCGTTTTAGCCATGCATATTCAGAAGAATATGAATATAGTTACAATCAGTCTGATACTAACCGCTATGGTACTGTGCCATTGCAGTAACGTAGCCAATCGATACGAGGAACACTAATCATGGCCTAAATCATATATATATATATATATATACTTGAATAGTGCATTAACAACGTATCGCACTAAGCCGAAAATTTAACATTTGTAACTCACTATATGAGAATAAGACATTTCGTGCTTTTGACTATACTGCTTTTCTTGAAACGAGAGCATCAATAATGAGGTATAGTAGATGGAACAACATGACAGGAATGGAGCTTTTTGTCGTCGTCGTCGTTAATTCAGTGCGCCTTCTTGAAGTCCCTTTAGAGACAGGTACCTGGCTGAGAGTCCTGTACGAGATACCTGCCGCGCTTCGGTTACGGTTGTTCGCGTCGACACACCATTGGGGTCGACACACCAGTTCGTGATCGGGGTAGCTGTAAAAACTTCAGCCTAACGGTTCCTTTCGTGGCTGTGAAGATCTGGCTGGAAGCGTCGAGGGTAGTTTAGCAAGATCTGTTCCTACTAGCTTTGTTCTGCGCTTTGAGCAACCTGCTGCCTAACGTAAGCATATCTTACGTTACCAACGCGAGCCTTGTTACTTTTGCCTTTAAACGCATAGCAAACCTGCTCTCCTTTTCTTTCTTTCTATCTCTATCTTTCTTCCTCTCTCTCTAGATGGAATCCCTCACTCCTTTTTTTATTTCTACACTGAAATCGGAAAACCGCCTACCGAGACGTGTTAACACCGAACGACCAGACGAATGTTAGAGTTGTTATTACCGCGACTACTGCCACTGGCTAAAAGGCTCAACTCGTTCGTTCAAATTCGACCAACCGGACAAAAAATGACCTTACTACTCCTATATGTGGCTACTACTGCTAGTAATAAATGCGGTCGGTCGTCATAACAGCAGGCCAACAGCACAACAGAATGGCATTATTTCTCACACGTCTTCTACGCACAATAACAACAACAAAAGCCGCTGCGGCACAAAAAAACGTGGGTTATTTGCATAGTCACTTAACAGCGCGTCTACCTTTGCTGCAGAGAAAATGTTTTTTAGAGAGTTTTTTTTTCTAAAAAACATGTTGTTGGGCTTGTTTGATCCTGAATATTGTCCACCCGATGTGTTTGCGCTTGACCAAAGTGTATCGCTTGTTTCTTCGATTCTTGCGGTGTTTATCAAGCATGATGGTACTAGGTGATGATATGATGGTAATGGTGATGATCATGATAGTCGTGATGGTAATGGTGAGGCAAACACGCTGATATCTTTGCATAGGAATTGGAACGCAATCGAGCCGATGAGATTAAACAAACAGGCGACAGCGGCGGCGGCGGCGGGATTGAGTAGGAATTGGATTCGTGCGTGAAGGCGATTTTTTGTCTTGTGGTATTATCGTCATTCAAATTAGAGCGTGCCGCATAACTGTGTCTCAATTACGAAACGAAGCATACGAAGCCTTGTCATTTCAGTTGCGCTTGAACCATGCTGCTGCTGCTGCTGCCGCAACGCACGTGACTTGTCACTCACGTCCTTCGTCAGATTTATGCTGTTTATACTGCTGCTGTTGTTGTTGTTGCTGTCGCGATGTTTCCGCAATGTTGTTGTTGTTGCTGCTGCCGCCGCGATGTTTTCATAGCGCCGTTGTTGTGGCGTTTTTGTTGACAATATTGTTGCTGGTACCATTCGGTTGTTGCTGTTGTTTCGTTATGCTCAGTGACAAGGTGGTTGTTTGCTACCGTAGTCATCATCGTCGTACGAAATAGACTACTAAAAGTTTTTGGGCTGACCCTCAGCCAAGATTTAACGTCCACGGAACTGTTTTTCACATTGCTTCATAGACGGACCCCATAAATACAAATCGTGCAACGGTGGGGTTCGAACCCGCGCACCTGCTATGTGTCTCCTCCTCTCCGGTTGCGAGGGGAGACTTAATCCACTACGCCACCGGGCTCGACTACACTACTACTACTAGAACTACTAGTGGATGTGCTCGGATAGCTCGTAAAACTCGTTTTCGCTTGATCTAACACAAAGTCATGCAATTTAAATGGAATCTACATTGTGACTGTAACGACGACTGTTGTCGTTGCAGGAACAGCAGCTGTCTGGTGTAGAACAGAAACAGGAGAAGGAGGAGGTTACAGCTAAGATATGGCTATAAACTACAACATCTCGTGGTAGTGTTTTTAACGACTCCGGCCTATATGACATTGATTTGGCAAATTCGTAGAAAATATGGCAAGCACATGTATAGTTCAGTACGTACTATAAATATGTATATATATATATATATATATATATATATAATATATATATATATATATATATATTATAGTATAATATATTTTTAAGGCGAGCACTGCCGAGTGTGCAAACGTATTGTAAGATTAATAAATATCACAATATTTCTATATGATATATATATATAGTACATAGTTGTCTACTTAAGAACTTTAGGGAGCGTTTGTATTTTCCTGCGCAGTGCACTGTTAGCTAAAATCTAGCCTACCGGCACCCAATGGATAGCGCCATCTTTGTTGAAGTTTGGGTAGAAAATTCGAACCAATTCGCCTACTAGCAACGGTGTTCGAAAATGGCTGAAAACACTGAGGCGCCTTTCATGCCGCATCTGGAGTTAAACTGATAAAGCACACAGCTTATTCTTTTAGACTTTGCATTTTTCCTCTTTTCAAATATTAAAAGAAGACTGACAGAAAGACGATTCAGATTCACGTGAGTCGGTGCCGTTAGAGATGTCGATTAAGAGCTGGAACATTGGAAACGCGCAGACGAAAATGTAAACGTATGGTTCAATGCATGGATTCTCCGCCTCAAGAAATTGATATAAACTGGTGGATATTATATATCAATCTAAAAACTAATAACACTTTGGGAAATGTTATTTTACTTTTGAACTGTATTCTCCATCACAGAAACTCACCGAAAAAAACTTAGTTAGGTCTTGCTCTCAAATTTAGTGTGCTGTCAAAATGGAACGGTATATATGTATATGTATATATATATATATATATATATATATATATATATATATATATATATATATATACACACACATATAGATATACTTACATACATCGTTTTCAATGCGTTACTATGTTATTGTTGCTCGTTTCGAGCGCTGTGCAACGAAGGCACGTTAAGGCGACGATCATTTCTGCAAGGCAGTGGCGTCAACCGACCGACCGTTTGGGTCGACATCAGGGAGGGTCGCTGCTCCCTCCAGCTTGTCAAGCGGAGGGCCGGGCAGCTCGTGATTTCGGGCTTGTCGTGACGCATGAAAAATACGCATGCGAGGACGAGGACAACAACAATAGCAACAACGGGGCAGCAAGAAAAACAACAATGACCGCACCATCAATGCTGCTTGCATTATGGTCAGCATCGCTGTCAGAGCAGCGGCAGCAGTAGCAGCAGCAGCAGCATAATAGCAACAAAGGTGTCAATAGAAGCAACAAACACAACAGCCGAAGACAACGGCAATAGTAAAAGCATCTTCATCAGTGACAACAAACGGATACGATAGCAATATGACCGCAGCAACAACAATGCGGCCGATAACAACAACAGCAGCAACAATACTAGTGCAGCCGATAACAGCAGCAACATCGCAACAACAGCAAACAACAACAACAACAGCAACAACAACACCGCAACAACAACAACAACGGCAACACCGCAAAAACAGCAAATAACAACAATAACAAGCATATGCGTTTCAGCAACAATAGTCGCGATCAAAATTAGACAATATCAGTAACAGTAGCAGCAATAAAAACGCCATCAGCAAAAACAACAACATCAACAATAACAACAATTAATAATAAAAATGACAAGATATTGTTGCTGGCAGCAGCGATAATAATAATAATAGCGGTATTAACAGCAACGACAACAACAACAACAACAAAAACAGCAACAATGACGTCAATTTAGGCTAACGACAACGCCAATCGTGCAAAGATGCGACAACCCGAACAGACGAGCACCTGCACGAATAGCGTGCCGTTCGTTATCGCTTATTGCAACAACAACAACAGCCATAGGAACAATAACGACAACAGTAACAGCAACAACAACAACAACAGCAACAACCACATCAACAACAACGACAATAGTAATAGTAACAACAACAACAACAACAACAACAAAAGTACTAATGGGATCGCCCGACACGAGAAAGTACGACAGCTATCTTATTGCTATGTTAGTGCTGCCGTTGCTAAATTATCGACGACTCGGCGTGAAAGAACGTCGCGTCCGAAGCAATCTGGACGCCGCAGCCGATGACAGGCCGCCAACTACCGGATGGCCTGAGGGGCGGCAAGCCTGAAGTAGGGTAACCCCGCAGCAGTTAGTCAAATCAAGAATCAGTACCAAACAGCAACAATAGCCGCAGATCTTGACTAAAGGTAGTAGTAGTTGATGCTGTTGTTGTTGTTTTTATTGTTGTACATGTTGCTGTTTTTATTTTGTTGTTGTTGTTGTTATTGTTGTTGGTTGAAGCAGTAATTAGGCAAATAGCAAGGAGGAACATACGTATGCTGACGACGACGACGACGACGAATTCTACAGCATCGCCAACAATAACAACGCCAGCAATAGCAACAACAATAGCCTATGGAGCGACAACAACCACAACAACAACAACAACGGCATTCCCAGCGACAAACGCGAGCACGGAAGCCGGTGTCGTCGCCGCCGCCACCACCACCACCAGCGCCGTCAGATCAGCGCAACCAGAAGCTATCGACGCGATCTGTTGTTGTTGTTGTTGCTTTTGTTGTTGATGTTGCCGTGGTTGTTCTGATTATTGTTGTTGTTGACGGTGCTGCTGTTACTCGAATAGGCGCCCCGGGAACGGATGAGGAGGCATTACAAGAAAAGGAGCTCTTGTTCGCGCGCGCGTCAAGAGATCAAGTACGAATCGTGAGTCACGGGAGCTGTTCCTGCCACTGCTGATGCTGTTGCCGCTGATTCTGCTGCTGCTGTTGCTGTTGTGGTTATCGACGTTGGCTGGTTCTCTTACCGCGATTGCTGCGATCGTTGTCGCCGTGGTTGTTGTTGTTGTTGTTGTCGCTGTGGTTGTTGTTATCGTTGTTGTTGTCGCTGCTGTTGTTGTTGTCGCTGTGGTTGTTGTTGTTGTTGTCGTCGCTGTTGTTGTTGTTGTCGCTGTGGTTGTTGTTGTTGTCGTCGCTGTTGTTGTTGTTGCTGTTGTTGTTGTTGCTGTTGTTGTTGTTGTTGTTGTTGTTGTTGTTGTTGTTGTTGTTGTTGTTGTTGTTGTTGTTGTTGTTGTTGTTGTTGTTGTTGTTGTTGTTGTTGTTGTTGTTGTTGTTGTTGTTGTTGTTGTGTGTTGTTGTTGTTGTTGTTGTTGTTGCTGTTGTTGTTGTTGTCGCTGTGGTTGTTGTTGTTGTTGTGCTGTGGTTGTTGTTGTTGCCGTTTTCGTTGTTGTTCTTTTTGTGGTCATGCTCGTGCCACTGATGCAGCTCTCTCTCTCTTGCCTTCTCTCGCTTTGCTTCGTGTATTCATTGTCGACCGTTCATCGCCGTTCGCTCATCAGCCCGATCAGCGAGATCATGGCTGTCTTGCAGGGGGCTGGCGGCCGGCCGGTAGGACAGCCGAAAACACTGGCAGAAACAGCAGCAGAAGCAGCCCGATGATGGCAGCAGAGGCAAGTGTAACATCGGCGGCAAAAACCGCGCACTGCTTCCAATGCGGTCTCCTTCTGTGTTTTTCTTCTTCTTCTTTCTTCTGCGGCTTGTTCATATTCTTCCTATTGTTGTTCGTAGCTCCTTCATCGGCTGGTCGTTCGGCCGGCTGCCTTTCGGTTGTTCAGTAGCACTTGCTGATTGCTGCGCGGTGATGGTAGCTGTTGTTGGTGAAAGGCGACTTAAGCGCGGCCGCCGCACGCAGCAATCCTCGTGTTGTTGTTGCTGTTGTTGTTGTTGTTGCTACTGTTGCTGTTGTTGTTATTGTGCTTACTGTTGTTGTGGTTGGTCTCGTCACCGCCTCTGTTACA
>QVRM01005069.1:0-84042 GCA_003439945.1 Dermanyssus gallinae
TTCCGTGATCTTCCCGCTCTTCCCTTTTTCCTCCTCGTTTCTCTCTTTCGTTTTCCATTGCCTGTTTTCCCCGCACAGTTTTGGTCTCCCTTCACCACTACCTGCGCATTCACATCCTCCGCGCCGTCATCCTCTGAGCTGGAGGTGTGTATGAACACTCCCCCCAGAGCTCTCTTCGGTTGGCTCTCTTCCATTCTTCCCTCGCTCGTCTCTGTCGTTCCCGTTCTTTCGCCTCCATTCCCTTGCGTTGGCGTCCTTTGCGTCAGCCCCGAGGGGGCGAATATCGCCGGCATTTTTCGCCTATTGTCCCCACCCTCGGACTCATCGTGTTTGAGCTTGACACAATGTCAAGGTCGCTCAAACCCTACGCCCTAATGCGCCGTCCGTATCTCCCGACCAAATCCCTCTCTCCGTGGGCCAAGCAGGAGACTTCCTAGAGCGTCTGGTCCAACGGGTACCTATATAAGGTGGGACCGTTCTCGTTTTGCAGCCTCAAACACTGGTCGCAGGAGGCCAGCAGAGGGCGCGATCAATTCCTGGAAGCACCGCCCATTGGGCGAGGGTACTCACCGACTGAGCGCCACCTAGTGGCCGAAATCCCAACTTGCCTGCGTCACTCGTCTCTCAGCCTCGGAGGTCGGCGAACGCACAAACGACACCGTCCTTTAGTTGTGCAGCCGTTAGAAATCCAAATTTGAATCCGCGATGGACTGTTCCGAGTCCTCCGACCGCTGCACGGGTGGTTTCGTTTTGCTTCACTCTATCGAAAAAGGTTTTGTTTAAACTTCACAGAACACTAGCTCCTTACCACTTTGTTTTACGGCCACGCACAACACACCAAAATGGTCACTGAGTTCCACACATCACTATGGTATGCCACTCTCTAGGTTTACCGGCCTGTATTCACCCAAGCAAGCGTAAACCCTCGGAGCTCCGTCGACACACGTCCGCACTCTTTGGCGCCAAACTAGCAACTAGGCGACGATGTCTGGAGTGCATGGAGCGACGGCGTCACTGCAGAAGTCGTTTGTGAAGCCTCCGGCTGAGGTTGCTCTACCATGCTCAACTCAAGTGCTGAGCGCAGAGCCAGTTCCAGCTGGCCGCGAAAACCGTCCGAAGACATAGGTGGCGCCGCTTGAATGTGCAAGCTGGGGAGAGCAGTCGAAAGTGCTCTTTGAATTGCTGTTCCGATTTGCGTGACTATGACGTCGATTATAATTGGAACTATTTTCTCCGTGACGCATTGCACCACCCTGTCAATGTTGTTGATTTGGTGTACATCATTGGTGACCTGCTTTTGCTTTTGATCACTGTGCCAGCAGGGAACTGAACCTTGGGTGTCGCCGCGGGTACCTTAACCCCGTTCTGAACAACGGCAAAGAAAGACTGCTTGGAAAAGGGGGACGACGGCTGAATATTGGCCACGGGTGCGCAGATCTTGACTGGCGTGGCCTTAGGCTTTCTCTGTATAACCCGTATTGCTGTCATCTTATCTGCTCCATATGGCGAAGTCGATGCGGGCAACTGCCGGAAGTAGCTTCATGATTTTATTTACATAGGCAACACTTCGCCGCTTGGTTGCAGTCTTTCCGGAGATGGTTCGTGGAACCACAGCGGCGACAGCGAGGTGCCGCCCAGGGGCAGTCCGGCTTGATGTGGTCCAAGCTAAAACACCGGTAGCACTGGTGTGGCTCTCTATAGAGCATCACCCCGTGTGTTTTAAGGCCCAGACGAACATCCGTCGGAAAATCAATTCCGACAAAAAGTTCCTCAACTTTTCCTTTAAGATGTCTAGCGACGTCATCGCAAACAGCATTCAAATTGGTCTCCAGCAAATTATTGTCGGCGGCAAAAATAATCGCCTCAGGTCGCTCATTTGTTTTAACCTTTGGTATTGCCTCCTAATAACTTTGCCACCCGCACCAACTACACTCCAACTCTCGGTGTCTTCCTCGTCGTGCGTCTCACCGGAGTCCCCGGCTGGCCGCGCTGTGGCACCGCTCTCCATGGCTTCCCTTTCAGCGCTATCGTTACTAGCGCCAGAGGATTCCGCTAACGTTGTCAGCTTTGCACCGCTCTTTCCGGCCGCTCTCGTCTTCGCTGGTTTCTCCCGTTGCGGCGGGCTGGTAGCTTGTCGTTTGATCGCTGCCGCTGTGACAGCGGTGTTGATGCCGATGACATCTCCTCCACCGGCTGTACGTTGCGGCTGCTTTCTCCTTACCTCCTTTCCCTTTGTTGACATTTCTGCTGCTGCCTCAGTCTCTTGACCGGCTGCAGCTTTTCGAACGTCTCCCGATGGTTCCGCGTCTGCGATAGAAGACGGGTCATGATCGCCGCTCGAAACGTCTGGTGGCGACGTTGTTGTTGTTGTCGTCGTCGTCGATGAGCCAGGTTGATTATCCTGCCGTGGTGTTTGTGCCGGCGTTGGCGAACGTATCACACCCATCTTGATATCACTCCACCATACAAGTGTTCACCGGATGTTGAAGTTATTGCTCGACAAAAAAAACAGCACTGGGCGAGGTCAGCAAAATCACCAAATCACAGATTTTTCACAAAGCTCGAAGAAAGTCGACTGCACCACTCGAATGATCACGTTCGAAAAAAGAACAAATAGTAAGTTGTTTTGATGGCCGGACATCTCACCATATCCGGCTCTCGGCGCATTGAAGATATACCTTACGGTGAGTTCCAAGCCCTTAGGGTATGGAGGATGGTCTAGATTTAAAATGCACCGAACTAGCTCGAGGTACGCCATTCCGGATAACTTCCCGACACCTGCCGAACAATTATTTTTGCTGCCAGTCAACGTTCACAGAATTCACCACCTTCTATCACAGGTTCTCAGTAAAGCTGCGGATGCACTCGCATCGCCTCTTGAGTATCTCATCAAACCCTTCATCAAAGCAGAAGTATACTCCAATGTCCTAAAGCTCTACCTTGTGGATCCATTATTCAAAGGCGGGTATCGCCGGTGCACAGACCTCTTAGCAGTGCCGGACAATCAACCGCGTGGTACTTAGCGCATTGCTGCGAGCAGAACCGACAAATGCACTGAGTAGTATAGTCTTCATGAAACTCCCTACGGGAGCATACGAGGTGATGGAACCCGTGTACGATGTATCTGGTATATACATGCCTGTCATCGCAGGCCACCCCGGCCCACAACCAAGGAGACTTAAAGACGTCGAGCGTTCTTACCTCCGTCGCTGCTTCCGTGAATTTGCGTCGCCACTCTTCCAAGAAATGGTTAAGTGGCTCCGTCAATGGCATGCGCAGCCTAAGCCGAAGCATCTCCACCATCGGCGCACAGTCCGACAATACATAGACGAAGCGGCTTCTCGCCTTGATTGAAAGGCAGAGTACTCGCTTCATGTATAGTGTGAAGCACTTTTCAAGCAAATTAAAATTAGCTTGAGATAGGTGTTGCCACACTCTGTCTAAGCTCTACGCCAACTTTGGCAGAGTTTTTAACATGAACACGCGCACTGCCGTACCGACGGACAGTCGCCGTACATCTCCGACCCCTCCGTAGAGAGCTGCCAGTGCCGAGGTAACACTGTTTTCGATGTGTGTAGTAAACGATGTTCCCCTGTAGTGAATCCAGAGACCCAAGTATGGGAAAGAGTTTACAAACTCCAATGGCTTCCCGCAGCAACGAATAACGTCGTTTGCACCTAAACGCCCGCCGCGACGAAACTTAATCGCCTTGGTTTTGCGTGAGTTTATTTCTATCCCTTTTTTCATGAGATACGCCTCTACCATGGCGGTAATGCGCGAGATGGCACCAATGTTACGATCAGCAACAACGATGTCATCAGCATACATCACTACCACGGCATGTTGAAACTCTTGGCGCACGTATTGAACAAGGTCGGCCAGAAGCAGCGTGAACGAGATGCAGCTTAGTGGGTCCCCCTGAGGAGTCCCAACATTCTGCGTTACACGGCGACGATAGAAGTGACCCAAATCTGTACCGGGGAGTGGCGTCGGAGCGAACGCTCAAGAAAATATTCTGTAAGCTGATTATTGAAAGGAT
This sequence comes from Dermanyssus gallinae, assembly GCA_003439945.1. Lineage (NCBI taxonomy): Eukaryota > Metazoa > Arthropoda > Arachnida > Mesostigmata > Dermanyssidae > Dermanyssus > Dermanyssus gallinae. The sequence continues at coordinate 4,040 of QVRM01005069.1, forward strand.
TGCAAATATAGCAAACAATGCTCTGCCTTCCGAGCAGTTTGGATTTAGAAAAGGCATGGGGACCCGCGACGCCATCCACGTTTTGCAATCCGAAGTAGAACGGGCGGTGTCTCGTCCAGGGGGCCACCTGTATGCAGTCTTCATTGACTGCGTCAAGGCCTTTGACAAGGCTCCGCGCGATCTTATGATCGATTGTTTTAGACAGATTGGCATAGGTGGAGCTCTTCTGCAAGTAATTTCTAGTTTTTTCGACGATGATACACTGTTGGTCGAGGGAAGGAACGGCGTGCGTGAGCTAACGCAGAATGTTGGGACTCCTCAGGGGGACCCACTAAGCTGCATCTCGTTCACAGACCTCTTAGCATTCCCTCGCAAAAATCGATGGTCTCTGAAACATGCATTATTGAACAGTTTATAGATTTTACCCAAACACACAACGTCTTACATAGTAAGCTGCTCGGCTTTCGATTTAAGATGTCGACGGTTGTGCCAGTGATAAATTTTGTTAAAGAAATACGAAAACAGATCCAGTTAAAGAAGACTGTAGCAGCGGTATTTATTGACCTTATAGAGGCGTATGGTACCGCAAATATAGACATTATTCAGAAAAAAACTCTACTTATCGGGCAAATGAAAATTTTATAAAGTGGGTGTGCTTATTATCTCATAAAGACGCCAAGTTGTCCAAATTAGACAATCCGTTTAGATAGAAAATATATCCATCTGAACGCATACCCGCCGATATTTTGGCGGGTAATGTGGGGCTAAACGCAGGGGAAGAAAGCCCATGACTCAATCCAATCCAGGCGCACAACGCCCCTCCCCCCCTGCAATACCTCCTTCTGGCGTATTGGATGGGGGGAGGGGCAAGTTTTGTCGAGTTGTCTCAGGGGGGCTCCGGGCGACGTATCGCGCCCGGTGATGATTATTTAGCAGGATGATTTCGCGCATGAGCCTATCTAGAAAATATTTTAAAACAGCGCATAAATTAGTCTTTAAATCGACCATGTGCGCGAAGATCATCTGCGCGGTAGATGCCGGTAGAGTAAACAGTGAGCTATCTCGGTACATATGAAACGTCGCACACGTCTCAATGGTATGCGCGGCATCATCTGGCACTCCGGCGTCGCAGAGGACGCATATATCGGTTTTCGCATTAACGATTCTTATCATATACGACTAGAAGTAGCCATTTCCGCTGAGCGCCTGGGCAGTGTAGTATGTCATTTCCCCATAAGCCTTATACCACTTGCGCACGTCCTTGACGATGTGTGTCCACGCGCCTTTCGCGTCTTCGCTAGCTGGGTTGGTTTACATGTCGGCCCAGGCGCGCCTCCATCCCGGGGTAGAACAGTGGCCAGAGTTGCCGACCGGGATCAGTTCCGGGACAACCAAAATGCTGGCATAAGAGCGAACCGGTTGGGGAAACAGCTTGGGGACTATTCGGCGAATTTGTTGTGCCGGGAGAGGCGGTGGTGGGGTGCGAAGCTTGCCCATAACGATATGATAGGGAAGACCTTACACGTCCGCCTCTACCGAAGCCTTCCAGGTTTCGGCCTTTGCCCGCTAAATAAGCCTTCGTAAGTGGAGTCAATGCGAGCGATAAAAATTCTCTAGACGCTCCACCCTGGCAGCGGCATCTGCCAGAGAGTCGACATTGTGCTCTTGCCATTGTCGTCTGGCCAGCCAAGAGCGTGCAGTGTGCGGTTTGCGCGTATGTGGTTTGAATATCCGAGCACTACCAGGGTTTAGCAGATCGCTCTCCCATACCTCTCTGGATGGACCCCGGCTGTCTGTCAAGCTGCCGTTAGGATTGTAGCCATAGCTTCCTCGTCTAATAAAGTGTGTGTCCGCCGTTCCGGAGTGACGCGTGATCGGTAAGAGTAGTGCACACGTTAGATATCAGTGATCGCTTAAGGCGTCCTCGTTCTCCTGGACATTAAGTCCTGTATTTGTCGTATACTGGCCGGGTCCACAAGGTTGAAAACTGAGAACAATGTTTGGTTTCGGCGCGCAAATGTAGGAGTATCACCATGGGTCGCCAGGGTCATGTCGTGCCTGGACATCCAGTCAAGGAGAGTGGCGCCTTTTTCGGTGGCGCGGCGGCGACTCATTAATTGAAAACCTTCTAACTTTAAGTACTCTCGCACAATGAGCCACTAGGGTTGAACTTACGATTTGGTCAATATGTAACGAAAGCGACGTTCCCAAATGATGGGCTCATAGAGCAAGATGTAAGAATGAGTTAACAAACTCCACTGCCTGGTTGCAGCAGTAAAGTAGTCACGTCCTGCTAGCCGTTAGAGTCCATCATCATGAAGGGTAAACGACACGCAGTTCAGTGGATCTCCTCGAGGGTTCCCAACATTTTGCTTTCTCTTAAAGGCTCCTTTCTTTTGTCCACCAACAACGTGCACGTGTCAAAGAAACGAGATATAACTTGTAGAAAGTACCATTGACATCCGCGAATCTAATTATTTTGGCCAGCATATAGCGATAAGCCGTGTTCAAGGTCTTGATGCACTCAATAAAGAATGCGTGCAGTTTACCGCTTGGACCGGCTGCACACCTGACTCTAGATTGCAAGACGTGGATTGCGTTCCTGATACCTATACTCCTCCTAAACCCGAAATGTTCCGGCAAAATAATACGAGTAGGCACATCTTCAATTCTTGTGATGGCAATCTTAAAGCGCGCGTTCCAAAGCCACTTCTCAATGGAAATGCGGATTAGGTCGGTCGTGATCATGCTTCCCTTTAAACATTAGAGGTAGTCCAGTTATATTCCAAACTGTAGGAAAGCGTTCCTCCTTCACAATATTATTGAGAAATCCACAAAGGATGTTCACAAGAAGCTGCTGGGCCCGTGGCCAGTGTTTATAGCAGACCTTATCAGATCCACCTGCTTTTTCACTTGAGGAGTGCATAGAAAAGATCCTCCTCTCCGGAGGAAAAGTTTGTAGTATGCTGTTCCAGTTTTGTTGGGTCTGAAAGTTCTCAATCGTACGCAAATGCAGATTATTAGATCTGCCGATAGCAAGAGCCGGATTTTAAGCCAAACCTTTAATTCACACCTGAATAACTTGCTGAATATGTTAAGAAATAGCCTGCGTGCGAATTGTTTTGGATTAACCGTTTGCGCTTTTCTCTCTGTCTCAATAATAAAGCATTCCGTTGCCGATTTTGTTTGAGGAAGAGCTGCTCCTGTTTGAGAGAAGAGAGGATAAGTTTTAGCGTATCATCAACCCAACAGATTGCGCCACGACCTTGCGAAACTGCGCGTAGTCCGGCTTCGACCCGCGGCAAAGCTACTGCGTAACCCGTCCGCCTCCTTGCCTGCTCTCCTGGGTCTGCCTTTGATTTCGTTAAACGTAGCAATCCACAGTGATTAAAGTAACATGCTTGGTTGAACCACGATCTCGACTTTCGAGTTCTGACATCGTGCTATCTGATCGCTTTTTGCATTGCATCTTCGAGCCATTAGCAATTGTCGTCAACATATTAGGCAACAATAGGCCAATCAACCTACGAACCTAAAGCTGATAATTCGGGAAATCGACTAGCATTCTTCAGTGGACATTTGGAACGTCCCAGGAGCGGGACGATTCCGAGAAAAATTGATACTCCCCTACTAAAGCGTGTATGAGATTAAAATAAATATAAATAAAAAAATAATTCGTTAAAAAAAAAAAATATATATATATATATATATATATATATATATATATATATATATATATGCATATATACATATATATGTACAATATTTTGCAGCAAGCATTCTTACCTACAATGAGCAATAATCCATATATTTATATGTTAGTCCTATTGTGTGTAGGAAATTCAGTTGTCATAATTTAATATATATATATATATGTAATCAGACGCATGCACTTTGACGTTGATTGTACTAACGAGTGCTATGCCAACGTATTCTCAGGGCTGACGGCTGAAATCTTTTTACGGATAAAGGTCATATAAAACGCAAGCCGGTTGTAAACCCAAGAGTGTACCATTGCATTACACTAAATTCACTTTTAGGCTCTTCCTGGTAGTCCGGCTGATAGACAGTTGCAGAACTAAAGGCATACCTTACGGCGTCGTATCCTTTAAAACCAACTACGCCTCTTTATATTTTTGAAGAAATGATCGATTAGATTAACCTGCCGAAGAGATAGTGGAAAACATGAAGAACATTTGGCCCGACTTGGGCGAGACTTGGGCTCGTGTCATTCGATGTTGTTTTTTGAGGGTTTGAATACTGCGTGCATTAGCCAAAGATAGATCAACAGCAGCAAAGCTCCAACACGTAGCACTGAGAAACCAACCTATCGCCCAACTGCACTTTAATGTCATGATTATTCGGCCGCTGTGCGCATTGTCAGTAGCTCCCATATAGGTGTAGCCAAAGTCTGAGTATCAGAGTGCGGAGCTAGAAAAGCAAGAATCGCCGAAGACTCAGTGCAGCCGAAATAAAGCGACGTCGTCTTATTCTTCTTGCCACATGCGATGACGACCACACGTCCTCACCGTGTAAGCGTACTTGTGTAAGGCTGTACGACAGGCTAGCGACAAAAAAGAAACCGCACGTCGTAATTCATTCATCCATGCATTTATGCTCTCGATGTCTGGTCCGAGTGCTCATCCCTCCGCTCTTTCCTTGTTTCGCTGTCTCACGTGTCTCCTCCGTGATGTACATTATTAAAGCATCGCTCGGTTTTGCCGAGGACCAGTTTCCATATTCGTCATGGTGGCCGCCATCAAAGGCAACAGCGGCCTTATTGTCGTTGTATGAGCTTTGCTATCACAGTCATTGTTACTATCCCTTTCCCTCGTCTTTTGAATTACTTTCGCCTGAAAACGAAGATCCGTCTTCTCACTTTTCATAGTTAGTCTTACTCATAGTTAGTTTTTCTCTGCTTCACACGTCGACCATAGACCACCAGCATCTTGCCACCGTCTATCTATGAACGCACTAACGCTGTGCCTAACTGACATGAAATAACTCTGGTTAATTAGCTATGCTCATCTTTACAAGCCTCCTGTTCTTCGATTTCGTTATCTCATTATCAGCTTAAGAGCTCTGGGAGCAACTTTAATCAGAGCTCTGCATAGGCTACCCACTGATGCATAACCCATCTAAATAGCAGCAGAAACGAGCGTAAAATATTGCTTCCAGTACCTACCGAGGAGAAATAATAATAATCCCGCTATGGGCCAACGGCTAATGCTTAGTATGGGATGCTACAGTGTCCTGCACAGTGGGTCCGTCATATATACGCCACAGTTCACTAGAGGCGGGATGGGTCGCCGAGCGCGCAGAAAATGGGAAAACGCAAGTACCAGGAGTTGGAGACGAGGTACATCGTAATGCTAATATCTATGGAAACAATGGGTCCGGTAAGCAAGGCAACTAGGAGATACATTAGTGAGCTGGGCAGACGGATTACAGATTTCACAGACAATCGGCGCAAAGGCGAGTTTTTATGGCAACTGCTGTGGCTTGCAGTGTGCCGAGGAAACGCCGGTTGTATTGTCGGTTCCATGAAATAATACTAATTAGAAGCTAGGAGAAGAGTACGTAGTTTAAATAATAATAATAATAATAATAATAATAATTATTATTATTATTATTATTATGAAGGCACGAATAACAAGGGTTTTCTTGCTCGTCAATGCAAAGAGCTCTTCAAAAATGCGGCGCGCACGACTTGTTACAACGTAAATCTATGTACCATGTGATACAACCAAGCGACTAGGTCAAGGTACTAAGTGTAACAGTGGGACGATTGTTTTAACTACCTTACATGTGAATCATTCTTTAGGACGTCTGTAGTAAGGATTAAGCGGAACGACTGAATGTAACACAGAGATGCTTTCTGCGTACGCTTTGGGGATCGGCCGGTCGGAAGAGAGGACAACACAATACACTGGCAATATTACGCGCTACGTAAGCCTAATAGTATTTTTTTAAACATACATCACAGACTGGACAGAGGACACTAGAACTTGATCACCTTTATATATAAACACCTGTATTAGCAGCAACAACTGCAATGACAGTTGTGGCGGCGGTATTACCCGTAACAGTTGCTGCATCAATAAAGCTCAGGCAATGGATTTGGTAAGTGATTTTGGCTTCCGGAGACAAGTCAGTTTTGCTTGGTGTTAGATACATTTACGCGGCTTTTGACAACCCGAAGTAGTACGATTTGTTGTTGTTGATGATGCTGCTGCTGTTGTTATTGTTGTTGGTGCTGGTGCTGTGATTATCAATGTCGCTGTTGGTTTTGTTGTTATCGGTGGTACTGTATTTGTGTTTGCAACGAGACTCATTCTTCGAGAAGCACTTCATGAGCCCAAGATTGTTTCAAGAAGTCCAAGCGGTGTTGGCAATCGATATCAGTCGTCCGCGCTGTTTCCTACGTTGCTTTCTGTTCTAACAACAACAACAGCAGGCTGTAAACCAACCATCGGTTAATAAAGCTATTATGTATGTTGTTTTTTGTTCTTTATCTTCGTGTTTTGAATGAATTTTCTCATTTCAGTCTTGGTCTTCTTCCTACGCGCCAGCTTCTTCAATGGCCATGCACTCGTTTGTTTAAGATCCGCCGCGGATGGATCGACGGCCAATGGCGGAGCCATGGTCGTGTTGCCCGGATGGCGAACGGGTAGGAGCGTCGAATGGTACGACCCACCCGTTTTCCCGCGTTGTCTCGTATTGCAGCACAACAAGGTTACACTCGACAAACTTGAACGTTTTGCAGAACGGACAGCGCACTATACAAAACGGCCATAAGAGTGACGCACCCTTACTCATATAGGCGTCGTCGCCGTTGTTATCGATATCGTATTCGTCTCTCTCTCTCTATATATATATATATATATAAATATCTTTCTCGTTCGATCTCTGTCGCAGCCTTCTCCCCCTTTTTCTCTTTAGTCTTTCGAACGATCGACAAACCAGCCCCGTTCGGTATCGCGCGATTTCCGACAAAAAGCAGCGGTGTGCCCCCACGGCGTTTAGGCTGCAATCTTATCAATATTGCACCAGACGATTGAAGCTAGCCAATGAACAACTGCGATCCTCTTCAAAGAGAAAGAAATACGTTTCTTTTTTAGTGCACTTCTGCTAGCACTGTTCCGACTGTTTCTCCTTCGAAGATGTGGAAAGTTATTGAGTTCTATGTTGAAGGCTTAAGGAAAGTTGTTGAGTTCTATGTTGAAGGCTCGTTGAGATCTATGTTGAAGGCGTAAATTCGAAGGCGGGATACAAGCTGAGGCCGCCCGGGGACTCATAAAAAGCACACGCACTCACTGGCCTAACAAGACCTTCCGCGAACGTGTATGTAAATACATTTCTCTAACCCAAAGCTTCCTTTAGAAATTATTTTTTGCAAGCACCTCAAGCCGCCACAATGCATTGGCCCCACAACCTTTTAACAATGCTTGTCGACTGCGGAGCTTACTTAATGCTTGTACCTGGGTCGGTGATACTATTATATATTATACGAGGCTACATTGCGTCCTCTTGCGATTTGTTACAGTTAACGTTTCTGCGATTCATCTATAAACGTCATGGGCATAATGTAACCAGGTAGCATAGGCACAAAGGGTTTCGCTTTGCGTTCCAAACACTTTCTCAGCACATTTCTTCATGTAAGTGTACTAGCGCGTCTCTGGCTGCTCCCCGTAGTCATTTAAACACATAAAATGAATACTAAAAAATACATACAATAAACGAAGACATTAAATGTAAATCTATAGTATTTATAATTTTCATAATCTGGGATTTATTATGTACCAGAATTTGGTCTCCTATATGTAGCTACCTAAAACACGTTTATATATTCTACAATTCAACTATGATTCAAAGCGCCGCTAATGTATTTACTTATAATCTTAATTAAAAAAATACTTCCTGGGCTGACTCCCAGCCAAGATTTACCGTGCACGGGACTGCTATTTGCATTACTTCATAGACGGACCCCCATTAATACAAATATGCGTCGATGGGGCTCGAACCCGCGCACCTATGTGTGTCCTCCGGTCGCGAGGCGCAGACGAATGCACCACGCCACCGGGCGAGACCCTCTGTCTCGCCCGGTGGGTGGTGCGTCGTGTTCACTACGACACAAACGACACTGTTTATATCGTGGTGAACGATATAAACAGCCCTCCTTTTTACCATATGCCTCATGCGCTTTTTTATTCATCGGCATTATTCTTCTAGACAAACTAAACGCGCCAACGAAATCAGAGAGAAAAGTAATGCAAAATTCAAAGCAAATACGTAAACAGCATCAAGCAAGTTGATCATCTACTATCTTTGGCGCAATCCCGACCAGTTTTGCTTCAGGTACCGCCGCGGTGGTGGCAGACGTTGCTCCTGTAGAGAGTGTCCACTCCATCGGCTTTGAGCCCGGTGGCGTGGTTCATTCGGCCTGCGCGTCGCGACCGGAGGAGACACCAGATAGGTGCGCGGGTTCGAGCCCCACCGTTGCACATTTGTATTTATGGGGTCCGTCTATGAAGCAATGCGAAAAGCAGTCCCATGGACGTTAAATCTTGGCTGAGTGTCACCCCAGAAAGTACTTTTTACTCCATTGGCTTAGTCGGTGCTACCGGTCAAGCGGCGACGGAACAGAGAAAGCAAGACGAAGTTGCTTTTGAGAGTTGTGATTTGCAAACGTGTGGTTCTGTCGATCTTTGTAGTACTGTCTGCCCTCCTCTGTTCCTCTTTTTCTCTCTCCTGTGGAGGAGAGAGTTTTTCTTGCTTCCTAAAAAAATAACACATTTTTCAGGTTTCAACTACTTTGTATTATTTGCATCTGTATTAGCTAGCTACATTATGATCGAGTTCTTAAAAACAAAAATTAAATGAATAAAAATTGACTAACGAACTAGTGACGGCAACGTTTGAACTGAATCTGACAACAACAACAACAACAACAACAACAACAACAAAACCAGCGGTACTTGCAACAACAACAGCAGTCACAGTAGCACCTATGAAAGTAACAACAACGGCAATTACAACAAGGGCGAGCAGATTCAAAACAAATGAGACGGCAACGCTGCGTTTTTCTGCCTAACCCGGTGTCTTCTAATTCGTCCGCTGCTTTTTTCGACCTCATTCCGCCCTGGCCGAACTGGCTGGGGTGTTTGTTGTCGACGACTCAAAGACGACTTTCACTGTGTTGCTTATCCTGGTTCTGTATGCAGTGTCGTTTCTGCTGCCGGCTGCCTGCTACAATACGAACGTGTACCGCCGGCCGCTGACTTTCCTCGAGTGGCAGCGCGTGTGCGTTTAACGAGTGTTTCTCATTCTGTTTCTCATTCACCAGCCACGCGCCTCCATCTCCTCCACGCTGGCTGGGGTCACGCTCGTGGTCAGCCTCATCATCGCCATAGCCATGCTGATGATGGTGATGGTGATGGTGATGATGATGATGATGATGATTCTTGTCGCCGTGGTCGTCTACGTACTGCTCATTCGTCGTCTGGCCCGACGGGTGGGCCAGACGACAAATGAGCAGTACGTTACTGACCAACTTAGACACGGATTACCAATGTCTACAATGGGCACTTAATCCGTAAGCAGGTCATCACTACTCTCTATTGGGACAACGTCTATCGGTAAAAACAGAAACGGCGGTTAGAAACAGGTTACCTCTGACGAGCGAAGTGCGATTTCCAGATACCACACATTCAAGATGAGAAGGAATGTCCTCGAAAAGCAAATACACGTTCACGATTCAAAAAGTCTCCACCACTCGTGGAAGACCAATGTAAAATATATGCTATCATTATTGAAAGCCGTGACCTGCGGCATACATGTAATAATTTTTCGTCGTAAGCATGTTCGTCGTTTGCACTGCGATGTCATTGTTTTGCAAATGCTAAAAGTATAGTTTATAAATGTATACTCGCATATATTCGGACACAGCTACTTGCGTAGACTACGCAGGTAGAAGACACTTACAATGATGCTGACGTGCATTGCAATTAGCAATTTCAGATACGTGGTTGCTTGCTTATCCAAGAAAAATATTTTGACAGTCCACCGTTAATGATTTTGATATCTGAACTATCTCAACGGAAAATTAACTAGCAGACAGCGATTAGCAAGCCTATTTTAACTTAATATTTGCAATCGCAACATCTACAATACAATTTAAATTAGATCTCCAAATAGTGCTTCGATAATGAGCTTATAATCGACATGATTAAAAAACGGTATCTCCGTTTTCAGCCATGGAAAAGCATATGCCACCGTAGACCGTTACGTTGAGATGAGTGTAGTTTTCCTAGAACTAGTAAATATGTATGCTTATGGCTTGAGCGTAACCATCACACCACCACTCTCAGTCGGCAGACCCCGAAGAAAAATCAACGGATTAAAGAAACAGTAGCAACAATAGCTTTTGGCAAGCTTGGCTTGTGAGCAAACCCTTGTTGCGCTAGCGCACAATGTGGAAGAAGTAAGAATTAAGCATGGTGCCAAGCTGACGCGAGGGCATGGGTTAAAGCCATCTTCCGCTAACTGAATGTGAGCCGCTAAAAGCCCCAGGTCCTCTTATTCATGTAAGGTCATCCGTGATATCTTTCATAAAGTTTTTGCTTGTACAACCCTCGAGAGTATGATGGTTCACGTGTGCTCTTTCAGGGTCAATTTGGCTTCTAATCGTTGCATCTGCCAACCTGGTTGTTTTCTTTAATTCTATTTTTTTACCTTCATTAACAAGTGATTCCGTCAAAAAACCGAACTGATTCAATGACACAGCATACTGGATCATATGGTCAGTTACAGACCTACCTGATAATGATTAAAAAGGCTAACAGTGATGCACCCGCTCAGGCCGGTTAAACTTGGCATTGCTTTCGTTCATCTGGATTGTGCGTGAGGGTGGGGAGAAGCGGATGAAACGGGCCGTGGTTCAAAATAACGCCAAAGCAAAGGCGCCATACACCAACGCAAAATTAACTCTTAACATATTGGATCTGCAGCACGGGTGATGATACAGAAAAATAAAGGGAGAGTTGGTGCTTCGGATAGTAGCTAAACTAGCGTGCTTCGGAGGGTGAGTGGTAGTTCTCAAACCGTGAAAAAAATAAATTTTATTTAGTTGGGAATTGCTAGTGTACTTGGGTCAAATGCGTGCTAAATTGTGTAGAACAAGGAACGGCTGGGTCAGTTGGATACTTTCCTAGTGTTTTGCAGGCTTAAATCGCTCACGTTTCTCTGATATCCGTTTTGACAACAAACCTTACAGTACCATATATGCAGCTCCCTTTAGCGATGCCGAGTCACTAGGGCGGTTCAACGGAGTCACCTTTCTTTTCAGAATAACTTTTGTATGCAGCTCACCTAGGCTTCAGGAGTTTGATCTTCCTTAAGAAATTTAGCAAAATAGTTTTTCCAAAAGGGGGAAGAAACTAAGCTCCACATTTATTACTTGTTTTGTTTATTAGCCAAACCCCATGGTTTGCCATCATTAAAGCCTGTAGTAGTACTGAATAGTACTGACTTCAGCTGCTGTGAAGCGCTTTTATGACCGTCTGTATCACCTTCTTTTCCATCTATAGTCAAAAGCCATAGATAAGCCCGTCTCGAATTATATTGCTAGAGAGGTATGGCAGGGAAATTAGCCTAATAGCTCAATCGGACTGTTTGAATGCTCTCTGATGCGGCTCACTTGTAAGAACGGGGCGTTGTCATGGCAACCACGGTTAGCAAAACATCGCTAGTTCGAGCCCTGGCCGTGCTGGTAGAATTTGTTGGACGTGGTTGTCATTGCCTTGTTGCTATATACCTCTGCTGGAGAAAGCCTATATAATTTCAGTACGAGAACGCGATGACGATATTTGCATTTAAACGCTATCGTGCCGCAGGCAACTTAGCCCATTACGAGCGTCTAAAATGTAGTTGTCAAAGCTTAAAAAAAAAAGCAGCAGCTGCCGCGAGGACAGAAAGAAGAAGAAGAAGAGGTTGCCCATAGAGGAACTATGGGCAACATCTTTTGTTTTTTTTTTAAATTGCTATTTTCTTAGTATTTATACGATTATGACATATCCTGTGAGACCAGTAATAAGCTCGAATGAGACGTGCCACGTTGATTAGCTTTGTAAGCATTCCAATAGGTGTCCCCAAAAAGATCTGTCCGTATATACTGTTTTCCTGCATTCATCCTTATATTGCAGCAACTCAGCCATGGCTGCCTTCGAAAACGGGATCTTTGCCTTTAGGCAAACATTTGGGTACAGGCTTTTCTAGACCCACCATCACAGGCCTTTCGACATAGTCATTACACCGTAAATTTGCTTTTGACGCACCATTCAAGTTGATCGGCCATCTATCATTTTAGAACAATATTATCGTTAATCCATTCAGTTACGGTTGATTTTTTTGGGATTTTTCTCGGACATCTTTAGCGGTGATAGGTTTGCTCGCCTAAATGGTCGTGGTACGACGAGTGCGCCATTATAAAATAGTGGCCATTGGGCGGACCAGCTGACCCACGTCTCATGTAAAACCAACATGAAATGACCCGGCCAGTTGGCATACGAAAGGGGAGATGCCCACATGGCATTATTGACTCTTCTGACAGCTTACTGGTACGGGGGCAAAAGGCAACACGTTTCTACAAATATAGTACAATGGTTGAACATGATTTGCACTAGGTGCCTTACGGTATGGTGTCGCGGAGGTGTCCTGATTGCGGCGGAGTTGTAGCACAGCTTGAATATGGAAAATGAATGTCAGCGCTTGCCACCAAGCACTTTCATGATTGACTGTTGGCCTTCAGCTGCATTCGCCTTCCTTAGGTCTCAGCGTTAAACTGGCAAGCCGAAGGGCCGCGGCAAACCTCGTCCTATTTATGCCTCAGAGGCTCACTGTGTAGTGGAAGACAAAAAAATATGGGAGCACTAACAGGTCTGGCGTTTCTAAAAACGTTTATTGCAAAATACACTTTAAACGCAGGCGATGCGCAAGTGGGAAATAGGGAACGTAAATTAGAGGGGGGACACAAACATAGAGCCAACTACAGCCAGAATAGCGCATCAGATATGCAAGCCCCAAATAAAAAAATTCAAGCAGGAGGAGCAGGCACTTACGTTAGGGAATCGTTAGATGTCAGCGATGGAACAACCGAAACTGGAAAAACAACAAGGGGGAATACGTATATGAAGAAGGGTGGGGCAACATAAGGGACTACAAGTACAGAGATGATTGGGGCAACAATGGCAGATATTTACAGAGGGAGTTCAGTAGAGCTTGAGGATCCTTCGAGAGCCGGAATCTGGGTAGACGATAGGTGCAAAAAAGAAAGTAGGGCAAATTAAGAACGTGAGAGTAACGTGCCTTTTAGTTAGGTTGCCATGGTACATATGAGAGGCGGGCTGCGGAGGGGTAAATCCCCCCGTTTGAAAAGGGTGCAGCCTGGCATGCTACAAATCGGAATACCTTTGGGGGAGTTGAAATGATCACCAAATATATAACAGAATATGTAACATAATATTTAATCACGTAAAAGGATGTGTGATAAAGTTTATCACTGTCATATATGAATCGTATCGTTTCCAGTATGCGTACTTGAATTTGCAGGCGTCCATTTACTCATTCGCAAAACAACTAATTCGCTCACGAACACATGGCATTTGGAGTGACTGATTGCCGTCTTCTTATGCTATTGGAGCGTACATCAAAAAAGTATTCTAGCAATTCATATTTAATTAGTTGACGTAGAGCAGATATGTTGCCTCCCGCGAAAAGTGAGTCCATATCTGGAACAATGTCAGCTAACAACCTTTGAGGACATGTGAATCGCAGGCTTTTTTGTGCGACGAAATCGGTACGCTCAAAATGAAGGATCTGGTGGCTATAGAGATTCGCCTAGGGGGAACAATATGGGGGGGGGGGGGGCTTTTAGGGTAAGAAGATCGCAAGAAGATGGAACGCTACTTAAAAAGTGCATAAAGTAATTGGGGAGTATTAGGATAAATGGGGGGGGGGGGGGGGGGGTAATGTGTCTGGGAGATTGCCGATATCGAACAGCTGGATGGAAGAGAAGACAGAGCTGAGAGGAGACTAATACAAGCACAGTCAAACGGATTCCAAATTTTAAATTTGGACCCTCGTGTATAAGGAAGATATACGAACTAAGAGGGGAAAAAGTCATAGGAAGATAAATGGGAGGATAAAGGGAAAACATACAATACTCGAAGTGCTCATACTTGTGTGGAAATGAGCGGAAAGATGGGCAACCACGAGGATTTACATAGCTACTATTAACAGTTTTATTTCATTTTGTAGTTACAGTGGAATATGAATATCTAACTACCCTTGGGCTTGTGAGGGGTGCTACCAATCGAGCTTATCCTCGAGGCAGCCCCTCATTGTGCCCATAAATGCTGCCGCATTGCCGCGCTGAACCGCCAGAGATAGCCGCTGGAGTAGAAAGTCGAAAGCTCTTTTGTCTCCCGTCGTGAGTTCAATTTGTTTGCCAATCTTCTGTAAAAGTGACCATGCCTCAGGGCCGGGTCCCCCTAGTGTCTCCAATACTAGTGGCACAAAAATGAACTCGTCGGTGAGCTGGGCGTATTTGTTGGTCTTTAGACGTTCAGCCTTGCGTGCTGCGGAGCCAGCGGCTGATGCGCTGGCCTCCATGTTCGAGGGGGCGAGCGTGTCGGTGACTGTAGCATCCCAAATAAGCGCCTTTCCCCTTTCAAAAGGGATAAGGGTGAGACCGTCAGGCCTCTTTCCGTCGCTTCTTAGGAGGCCGGTTGGCTCTCGAATGCATGGCAGTAGAGCTGATTTTAAGGCCCGGGCGGTAATCTCGTTAATCTCGCTGTGACGGCTTTGACGTCCTTCGCTTCTCTTGCAGGATAGCCCGTGGGTTCCCCAAATGTCCACTTGTGCTCCGCACGGACACCGGTGTTCCTCCGTTAGTCTTGTTCCCAACCTCAAGCCGATGCAAAGACGAAAACTTTCGTGATCAAGTAAAGTGCCAAGGTTTGAGGAAGGGATGGCTTGGAGCCATTTGCTAGCCCCTTTTTGGACAACCGCCTGTAGTCGGGCTTTGTCTGCCGTGGACAGTGCATCGGACAGTAAACGCTGATATTTATTGGATACTATGAGATCGTCATAGGACCTCTGCAGGTGTTTGTTTGCCTCTGGGAGTTGGCCTGCGAGGTTCTCGAATCTTGTATCAGCAGCTTTTTTGGCATCCTGGAAAGCCTGCAGGGCTATGGCCGGGCTGATGTGCTGGACTGTAGCTTCTGAGGCGTGTAATGAAGCAACGTGACAACTGGCTGCCAGATCTGCTGCAGAGCGGATTCCCAAACCTCCGAGTCTGAGAGGAAGGGGTGCTTGAGCCCAGTTGTTGTCGGCCAAGTTTAGATTGAGGAGCTCGCTAAGGCTGGTCCTAAGGCTATTGTCTAACTCCCACAGCAGATCCTGGTTTGCTCCGACGTCCGTGCTGCGGAGGAAGTGGACAATTCGTGATGAGCCCAAAGATGATTTTAATAGGTGATATGCGCTATGGGGATTAAGCAGGTTTAGCCGGTTTAGGCGAGAGCAAAGGCTCTTTATTTTACCTGCGAGTTCTGGGCAAGTGGCGGCCGACCCCACAGGGGACCCTAAGAGCGTCATATCTGCTGCCTCGACTTGTTTGCACCCCGGAAGAAGTGCCTCAAAGGCGGATATGTTCGGCTGGCCTTTGTAAATAATTTCGCACTTCTGGGGGTTGAGCTCAAGACCACTCTTCTGACCGAAGTCTAGAACTCTCTTGATATCTGCCTGTACCACAGATGCTTCTCCTCCAATGGTGCCATCGTCTAGGTACCAGAGATTTAAGGGGGACTGGATAGAATTGACCAGTTCTTTGATTGCTAGGCAGAATAGCGGCGGACCAAGGGGGTCGCCCTGCTGCATGCCGCTGCACGAGAAAATTGTTCTTTCACCGAAGGAGAGCTCTGAACTAGACCTGTAGGTTTGGTCAACTAAGGGGGCTGCCTCTGGCCAATCCGTTTGTACAGTTTTCAGTATGTGGTCGCGACGGACTTGGTTAAAAGCATTCTTAAAATCGAGTTTGGCGGCGACGAAATTGTTGGGTGCGCTAGACATAAAAGCTCTTGTTGTGTGAACCACTGCTTCGATGCCATTAGGCGTATTGAAGCCAAGCTGGTGGGCCCCAAGCTTTTCGCACACGATATTTGTTCCTAGCTTGACAGTGATTTTTGCCGCAATCCTCCGAAAGACTGAGGAAATGACAATTGGACGAAATGACCCACTCGGCTTTTTAATTGCGATGAGGTGTCCACCAAAAATAATAGGGCGGATGGCCTCAGGCACTGTGCCACTTCTGATAATGTCAATCACTTTCGCTAAGTCACGCAGTAGACGACTGGCGATATTTGTATTGGTCGTGGCAATGAGGTCTCTGAGGTGGCGCGGCCGCAGGCCGTCCATACCGGCGGTAGACGTTGCCGGAAAGGTTCGTACGGCCTCGCGAATCTCTTCTGAACTGGTGACTAGCGGCTCGGCGTGGGATAGTCTTGGTGGCAAGTCAAGGTCGGCCGGTTTACTAGGGTGTTTGGAAGTCATTTCCACGAACGCCTCGGCTGCGCAAACAGGACTTCCCACAGAAAGCAGAGCTCTCGCAGCGCCTCCAATGTCGCCTTCGCCTAGTAGCCTGGTTGCTCGTCTAGCGGCGGCGTTGTCCTCGTTAGGTCGCTTGTTCCAGTGCTTCCTTGGGACCAATTCGGGTGAAGGCCCACTACCTGATCTATGTTCCTTGATTCTGTCTCTGAGGTATGTGGTCCAACTAAGATTGTTCTGTTTTCGTGATGGAACTCTGAGAACTGTATGCGCGAAAACCAGTAGGTTGGCCCAGCTATGCGCGTCATTGTTTTGATGTACGAGTGAAAGTGTGTCGGCCAGCGCTACCGCAACTGCAGGACGGGCACTTTTAGGGTTGGTGTCGAGCCGTTTGTATGTCTTTGTGTACTCGGCGAGTTTTTCACGCAGGTGGGTACCATCAGTGTTGTCGACCGGATTGCTGACGGGGGGTAAAAATGGGTGTTCAATGTTCGAGTGTGCTGCCGTCATGTGCCGTTTGATTCCTCTTCTTGTAAAGTTCCTTTGGCAATGCGTGCAAGTAACTCTGTTGTAGTAAGGAGCTGGGCTTAGGTTCCCTGTATCCGACCCGAGACTGGATAAATGGTCCGTCTGCGGGAGGTTGTCCGAGTGGCTCGGACCGGCTTTATTTTCGGAGGCGTCTTGAGGCATTATGTTTCGGCCCGACAGATTTCTGATGACTGGTCCGAGAAGGTTTGCAAGGTTACGAAGTGCGCTGGCTGCTTGAGGGTCAAGGCCGCTTAGCATTTTTGCAGCGCTGGTGAGCCCTGCAAGAGGGTCTGCCTTGCGAGTGGAACGCGCCCTCGATGGCGACAAGTCCACCCAGGTGGTGCCGGGAGCTCGACGATATTCCGCCTGGCGCGGGCGCATTCTGCGTCGGTCATGTGTCGGTTTCAAGGCCTTAAGTGGGGCAAGCGTAATAGTCTTATCGGACGTTCCATCCGAACTAGGGGCAACGACCTCACGGACCACTGAGGCGTAGGAACGAGGAGCGTCTCCTTTTTCCGAATATTGCGCCGTCTGCTTATATTCATAACTTCCTTAAAATCCTCTTCTTCTGGCAGTTCTTGAGGTGCTGCCTCGGTGTTAATAGCCTGTACTGAGGCTTGGGTTTCGCTACTCGGTCTCGCGCGTTTCACCCCAAGTTGTCGGCCTTCCTTATTGTCATTAGCTACCGTTTCGTTATCACTTTCGCATATGGGCGATGCGGTCGTCTTCGCAGTAGCACGATCTGCCTCCATGTTGCTTTCTATTGAGGTGGTAACGGCCCTCAATCGTGATATATCGAGCAAGTCTGGTGGTTTATCCTGGCCGGATATCACAACCTTCGGCATGCCTGTGCCGTAACAAGCTTCGGAATCCAAAGCAAGCAAATGCTCCAAAATAAATAAAACGAGGATAGTTATATAGAACAAATGTCTGGATAAACACAAATGAATCTGAAAATTGCAACACAAAAACAGCCCTTGGTAGCAAGTAGGAAAAAGCAGGAAGACGAGATGTATGTATATGAAATTTAGGGATGCGTATGATAATTGCTGTAAGATATGGGAGGTGGTTTAAAAGGGCTGGAATATGAAATAAACGAGGCAATTTTAGAAAGAAAAAGGTAGAGTAGGGAACATAGAAAGATACTGGGAAGGCACACAAACAAAGCAGAAGAGTACTGGACTAATTACATGGACGTCAATAATATAATTCAAGGGATAATACAAGGTTTAAAAAATGCAAAGGGTGTTTAACATGATTCTGGGGACTTCTGACAGGGAAAATAACAAATAAGGAGCAGGATAAAACATACTTAAATAGACAGATGTGTTTTAAGCACAATTTTTCGCGATTGGCGTAACCAGTATAGAAAGGGCAAAAACTAGCACAGCAATTACACCACATCAGATGAGATCGAACGAGTGGAAAAAAATTAAGATTAAATGGTGTGTGGTCGTGACGGAATTTTGGTAGGTATCAGCTAGGCATTGGAAAACGAGCGCGTGTATTATTTAACGTTGCTCCCTTAAATAACACACGCATTCGTTTCCCAATGTCTAGATGATTCCTACCAAAATTCCGTCACGACCACACGCCATTTTAATCTTCGTCTTTTACCACTCGCTCGATAATAATATATTCAGAGGGGGCAGGCGCACAGAGGGCACAATAGAAGGATTTCTAACGGATTTTATAACGTATCAAACATTTATGTAGGTTTTAACAGTAGAGTACAGAGTGTTCTAGAGAAAAATAGAGAAAGAAAGGACTGGCTGTGCGGATTTGAGAAAGGTTATATGCAAGATGATCAAATTTGTATATAAAGTCAGGTTGTGGAATCTTCGAGATTACAGGGACAAGGGTGTGTGGCTGGGACTTTAGATTTAAAAAGCATATGACACGGTGTTCAGAACATGGTTGTGTACAATCAGCTTTAAGGGAGGTTCTGAGAGAAGCTGGGTAAAGTTACCAGGATAAAATATACATAATACGATGCGAATATTAATAACAGTAGAAGAATCTTTTTTTGTGTTAAGAGGTTTCGGAAAAGCTGATGCACATACGTCACGGGCAGCTAGTGTTACTATCGTGAGATTCACAAACTCACTGCAATCTATTCCCCCCCTCGACTCGGTATTGCTTAGGCATTACTTTGAAACCGCGAAGTAAGCTTCGTCGCGCCGTCCGCCGTCAATGTTTTCTCGGCTTTCCCCTATCCTCCCACACCACCATGTGGTTAGTTTAGTCGGGGGAGAGCAATGCTTAGTTTGACCGGCCTGAGTGGGTGCGTCAAGACCCCTAAGGCCCAGCCGGTTCCCCCTCTCGTCCCCCTCCCTGGCATCTCGTCTCGACCACTGTATCGTTCGAACCTCTCCCTCCTAGGTTTTCCTGTCTCCCCGTGAGTGTCAAAATGGCGTCAAGCCAGTTTGTCGCCTCTTCCACGCTTCCGCCGACATCATCATGTAGTTGACGACCCCGCTGATGGCAAAGAGGCCCCTCACGACCCCCGTGCTGCCCTGAGAGCCTCGCAGCGTAGAACGGTGTGTTCTACGTCGTCCGGCTCACCAGAGCCGCACGTCACACAGATATCACTGTTTGCTTTTTAATCGTTATCATGTAGCTATGGAACTGACCGTGTCCGGTCAGCACATGCGTCGCACAGTAAGATAGCTTGCCATATTGGCAGACGTACCACACACAGAGGTCTGATATCAGACTTTTGGTCCAGCTCCCCTTAGTCACCCCGGGTCTTCCCTTCATATTTTTAAATGCCACTCTAGTCTACAGCGCGGGGCTTTGGAGGAACTTAAAAGGAATACAAAGAGAAATGATAAGATTCGCATTAGGTTGTCGTTTTAATTGCGCCAGAGTATTCACTGAGAGGTAAGGGGGAGTCAAAATGTACAAAGGGAAGTATAAAGGAAGATAAGGTTTAGTATTAGGATTAAGGATATCAGAAATAAAAAATGAGTAAACTGGCGCTAAGGGTAAAAACAAAGTTAGAATCGCAGTGTAGATATCGCAGCTGGAATAGCCAGTAAAGGGTGAGAGCGAAGGTGTCGGGAAAAAAGTGCAATCGATGGTAAAACAGGCATATACGGGCAAATGGAAATTTATGCTAGAGGGCAGCTTGAATTTAGAAGGTATAAGTGGCGAGGAAAAGCGGGAAATAGGCAGAGTAGAAAGGATATATAATAACTCAATAGTGAGCGGACTATTAGCAGGCGCTAAAACAGGAATGTTGGATACAAGAGTAGAGGAGCTATATATATAGAGGGAGAAAGTATAGAATGTCGAGTTTATCGGTTGGGAATGAGTCAATTGAACCATGTAAAAGAATGCACCGCCTTCCCCCCTGATCTGATCAGAGATATAGGGCTGTCGGAGACCCTAGCTTTAAGTCTAAATAAGGGCATAATACTGAAGTAGTCCCAGCCCACTCTTTACAAGATGGAGTAATATTTCCCGTGTACATGTTTCCAGGAGATAATTGTCGCTTCACTTTCACTCTTATTAAAATTATTTAGCATATATTTATTTAACACATAATGGGGTGCAAATAATACATTTGTGATATATATGCGTATTGAATATATATGTTGCCACTCAGCGCCCCTGATCTAAAAGTGTGACGTACGTATTTCGGTTTGTCATACAAATAATAAATCAGCCATCAATATGAATATATGCATGTTCATACAGTATATTCGTAAAGTCGGTTGAGAGGTTGCTTTAGTGTTTCTGGTTTTATAAACGTGCGAGCCCAAAACCTTGTTGTTTACAAAAAAGAAGTTAGTGAAATGACCAAAGTCCGAACGTATTGATGTACGATCTCTAAAAATATGACAACGTTAACGGCACAACTATCAATAAATAATTAAAATAAATAAATGTATTGTCGGACTGTGCGCCGATGGTGGAGATGCTTCGGCTTAAGCTGCGTATGCCATTGACGGAGCCACTTAACCGTTTCTTGGAAGAGTGGCGACGCAAATTCACGGAAGCAGCAACGGAGGTAAGAACGCTCGACGTCTTTAGGTCTCCTTGGTTGTGGGCCGGGGTGGCCTGCGATGACAGGCATGTATATACCAGGTACATCGTACACGGGTTCCATCACCTCGTATGCTCCCCTAGGGAGTTTCATGAAGACTATATTACTCAGTGTATTTGTCAGTTCTGCTCGCAGCAATGCGCTAAGTACCACGCGGTTGATTGTCCGGCACTGCAACGAAGATCTTTACACTTCTTCTTTCGGTGGAACGGCAGGACATCAAGTATTTATGTTTAATAATAACATGAACTATTTTGTACATACTCTATTTGAGTGAAATAAATATGATTGAATGTAATTAAAATAAATATGACAACGTTGCTAGTCTATCGGAATATCGCCGAATGCCATGCGTTTTACTTTTGTTTTGAAACTCTCAAAGCAATCAAGTAAGATACTCTATATCTTTAATATCTTTTTGAATAATTGTTATTTATTTTAAGATAACCTTTTGTTTATGTTTAGCAGTGGCTTTTTCTATTTATATAAAAACAGTCGCATTTTCTATTTATATATAAGCACTCTTCAAAATGTTGGGGGCCAACCTTAGGTAGAGCATAGTATGCATCGACGACGGTATAGGGATTGTGGCAAGAGTAAAGCAAACTACAGGCGTAGCTCATGGCGACGGACTTAGCCTGTTGTTGTTTTCGGTACTATTGGGAGGGCTACCTAACCGGATGAGGCGGGGGTGGAATTGAGAGTGGGCAAGTACTTTAATGTATGCAGATGATATTGCTGTCTATGGCAGAAGGCTATTTAGGGTTAAACAGGGACTAGAAAAAATAATTGATTATATGGACGAGATGGGGCTTAGCATAAACTGGCAAAAGACAGTAGCAGTTAAGTTTCTACCGGGGGTCGATTAGCAAAAGACGACGTTATTCAAGCCAGGGGCAATGTTGTACATTTTGTAAATAAATGGGAGATGCAGATCTGCAGTTACTAGATAGCGCCAGATTTTTCTTTATGAAACGGGTTTTGGGGTTAGCCAATTCCTGTAGGAATAGAATAGTTAATATCTGAGATGGAGGGGACTTTAATGACATAGGAATTACAATTTAAATGGGGTTCACCTAGGACGAGAGCGTTTGAGGCCTATACTTTGGAGTGGATGGAAACATAAAAGGAAATCGATTTCGGAATATATAATACGGTAGCGATGGCAAGCACGGCCTGGCGAGCAGCTGGATACAAGAGCAGACATTTAACTAGCGTCTACTGGACTAACTGGGCTAGATTTTATGGCAAGATTGCTCAATGGAGCTTTGCTATCGTTCTGCCAGCGCGTCTTCTACGGTGCAAGTTTAACAGCCCTCCGACAGAAGGATAATACCATTAGGCCCATAGCATGCGGACTAACTCTACGAAGAATGGCTTCAAACATCGCGACGGCTATGAACAAACGGGCCATTGTTGCTGCAGTTTCACCCCCATCAAATGGGTGTTACTATTAGAAGAGGTGCAGAGGCTACTGTACACGCCACACGCGCTTTTCTGGAATCAGAAGGTCCGACAAAAGTACTAGTCTTCCGGAACGCGTTTAACACAATAAGAAGGACAAAGTTTTTGACGAAGTGAAGAGAAAAGTTCCACGACTCTATCCGATGATATGGCAGGGTCATAAATATTTCTCAATCTTTGCTTGGAGCGCAGATGTGATCATAGAGTCGCAAATTGGCATTCAGCAAGGAGACCCATTGGGACCAGCTCTGTTCTGCCTCGGCATTTCTGATCTTGTATCAAGCCTAACGACGCTGTCTTGGGAGGTCCCGCGAATGTAAAGTCTTAGCTGTCGGAGGTACCCCTCAAGATCAAGCGCAAGCTATACAAGCAATCATGGAAGCACTTCCCGGGATATCTTGTATAACTAAGGGTAACCTAGATGTTCTAGATTCTCCCGTATTGTCCGAAGGAATTCGACGCTAAATGAGAGACCCTGTTAAAGATCCGCCCACGACTGACAAGTATGCACCCGCAGGTGGCTCTGTGTCTATGGAGACACAGTCTTGGTTCACCAAGATTTGTTTACATGCTACGAACATGTCAGACTATGAAATATATGGAAGGTCTTGCAGCCTACGACGAGACCACTAAAAACATTCTAAGTGAGATACTAAACATTAACTTGGAAGGAAGCATGTGGCAGAGAGCTAGCCTCCCCATCGGCAACGGAGGTCTTGGAATAAGAAGAGCTACGGATATAGCTGCAGTGTGCTACGCTGCTTCCCTGAATCAATTCGGCTCCCTGGCGGAATCACTCAGTGGCGAGGAAGCAAAGCTTGAACTAAAAAAGGCAACTGTGGCTGCAGACACAGCAATCAGGTTCTAACTCGATCCCGGCCCTTTGAGAGAGCACGTGAGTCAAAAACTTCTTGACGCTTACAAAACTAAGAAGTCTGCACGAGATATAACAAACAGCCTAACATCAGCAAGAGAGTGTGCCGTCTTTCTAGCGGCTCAAGATCCCTTCAGCGAGGGCTGGCTTCAAGCGCTGCTTTCCCGTCAGCTTGGCACTATGCTGGACCCAAACTCTTTCCGCATGGTGTCAGCCCTTAGGATAAGCGCCCCCGTCTGCCAGCCCTTTTCTTGCCTGCCATGCGGCCAACCTGTTGACTCTGACGGTCTACACCCGTTAAGCTGTCTAAAAAGTCCCGGCAGACTCACAAGACACGCTGAACTCAACGCCATAGTACGAAGAGCTCTTAGAAGGGCAGGGATACCATCTACACCCGAGCCGAAGGGCCTTAATGGCAGCAATGAGCTGCGACCTGACGGGGTTACCATCCCGCTATGGTCACACTACTAAAAGCCTTGTATGGGATGTTACGATTTCATGCACGGCGGCCTCTTCGTATTTATGTCACAGCGCAGTCGAATCTGGATGGGTAGCAGAGCGCGCGGATTATGAAAAACGATGGAAGTATCTCGAGCTATCAAGAAGTTACCACTTTGTGCCCATTGCATTGGAGACACATGGCCCCATCAGCTCAGATACAGCGAAACTCCTAAAAGATATCGGAAAACGCATAGAAGACGTTACGGGTGATCGACGCGAGGCCATGTTTTTAAGACAGATGATGTCTTTGGCCGTTTGTAGAGGGAACGTGGCTTTAATCATAGGCGCAATGAACTGTCAAGAGAACAAAGCAGGCCTGGCTTAAACGTTCATACCTCACAATTGTTATAACCGAATATTAATAATAATATTAATAACACTCCTTCATGGTGTCAGCCCTTAGGATAGGCGCGCCCGTCTGCCAGCCTTTCTCATGTCTGTCATGCGGTCAACCTATTGACTCTGATGGTCTACATCCTCTAAGCTGTCTAAAAAGCCCCGGCAGACTTACAAGATACGCGCAACTCGACACCATAGTAAAAAGAGCCCTTAGAAGGGCAGGGATACCATCCACACCCGAGCCGAAAGGTCTTTATGGAAGTAGTGAGCTACGACCTGACGGGGTCACCATTCCGCTATGGCCACATGGTAAAAGCCTTGCATGGGATGTAACCGTTTCATGCAGGGCGGCCTTGTCGTATCTATTATACGTCACAGCACAGTTGAATCTGGATGGGTTGCTGAACGCGCGGACTCTGAAAAACGAGGAACGTATCTCGAGTTGTCAAGAAGGTACCACTTTGTACCCATTGCATTGGAGACACTTGGGCCCATTAGCACAGATACGGCGAAAATCCTGAAGGATATTGGAAAGCGTATAGAAGATATTACGGGTGATCGACGTGAGGCCATGTTTTTGAGACAGATGGTGTCTTTGGCCGTCTGTAGGGGGAACGCCACGTTCTATCATAGGCACCATGAATTGAGGAAATGAGCAGAGTGTCATAAACCTGGCTTAAACGTTTATACCTCACAATTGTAAAACCGAAATATAATAATAATAATACAATACAT
The DNA here is from genome assembly GCA_003439945.1 of Dermanyssus gallinae. NCBI lineage: Eukaryota > Metazoa > Arthropoda > Arachnida > Mesostigmata > Dermanyssidae > Dermanyssus > Dermanyssus gallinae. The sequence continues at coordinate 29,134 of QVRM01005069.1, forward strand.
ACAACGCAGAGAGTGCTCGACAACTACAGATGCAAAGTCATAGCCCGTGAGATCATCGAAAGCCTTGAGTCTCCCACAGAGAAAGCGGTCTTCTTGGCCGCACGAGACACCTTCAGCGGCGCATTCCTCAGGACTCTTCCGTCACCGCAGCTCGGCACCATGCTGGACAACATCTCATTCCGCATGGTGTCGGCTCTAAGAATCGGCGGGCAAATATGCGAACCTCACATTTGTATGGCCTGTGGAAAAGCAGTGGAGAACGATGGCCTCCGCCCATTGAGCTGCATCAAGAGCCAAGGTCGGGCCCCTAGGTACACCGAAATAAACTCAATAATTCAAAGAGCTCTCCGGAAAGCGGGAATACCTAGCATGCTGGAACCCAGACTAGGACTACATGACGATAAAAGGCCTGACGGTGTGACCATTCCGCCGTAGGAAAAAGGCAAAGGCCTGGTTTTGGATGCGACCGTATCCTGCACGGCCGCACCGTCTAATTTATGCCACAGCGCGACGGAGGCAGGATGGGTTGCCGAACATGCAGAAAAAGAAAAGTGGCGTAAATACACAGAGTTAGAGCCTAGATACAATTTCGTGCCGATTGCAATGAAAACATTGGGCCCGGTCAGCAGAAGTACAAGGAAATTTAAAAAAGACTTAAGTGATCAAATACGAGCAAACACCGGGGATATACGCGAACACGAATTTCTGAGGCAGCTGCTTTCACGGACAGTTTGCAGAGGAAATGCCGCGTCGATATTAGGTGCGATAGGCTGAGAATAGCTAGATGGTAACCATGAAATAACGAGGATACACATTCACACCTCACAATTGTATTGTCCTAACAAATAATAATAATAATAGTAATAATAATAATAATAATAATCGGGCTCCTCCTATGTCCACAAAGGTAGCCCGACTACGACCATCGTGGCCAACATGCTCAAGTCAACAACGGACTGGCACGCCGGGATCCAATACTTAGACGGGCTTATGCGCGAAAAATGTCGCCAGGAAGATCGCCGCAGACCGCGATTCAATACTAGGCCTCTAGTGTCCACTCCCGAGCAGGACCCACTCTCTGCTCGGGACATACTCGTAGACTAAGGAGAGGGTCGCAGCACGGGACTCCCCTCTTCTGGCCTCGATGTAATGGTTCACAATTCCGAACTAGAAGAGGGTGGGAGAGGTGGTTTTTAGTGGGTAGAACGCGCGGATTGGACCGAGTATTATACTCTTCCCCGGCGTTTCATTAACATCGGAGGGTGTGCGTAAAGCATTTTCCACATCTACAAAAAAAAAAAAAAAAAAAAGCTGCTTTAAGAGCTTTGGTAGGACTCTCAGACACGCGGAAATCAACGCAGTCTTAAAAAAGGCTCTTTGTAGAGCCGGCATACCAAGCACCCTAGAGCCCAGGTTCGGCTTCGAAGACGACAAAAGACCCGACGGCGTCACCATTCCGCCATGGTCTAAGCAAATATCTGGTATGAGATGTCACGGTATCACGTACAGTGGCTCCGTCATGCTTGATGCATAGCGCTACCCGGTCAGGGTGGGTTGCCGAACATGCTGAGATCGCAAAAAAAACGCAAATACTCTGACCTGGAGAAAAGATACCACTTCGTACCCGTCGCCATAGAAACGATGGGCCCAATCAGCAAAAACACAAGTATCATCCTTAAAGAGCTAGGTATCAAAATCAGTGCTAACACGAATGACCAGCGCGAGGGTGAGTTTCTACGTCAGCAACTCTCGCCCTCAGTGTGTAGGGGAAACGCCGACGCTGTTATCGGCTTTATGGATTGAGGAACGGGGGTGAGCCTAGGCGGGTACACGTTTAGATCCCACAATTGTAGGGAAACACCGAAAAATTGAATAAATAATAATAATATAATAATAATAATAATAATAATAATAATAATAATAATAATAATAATAATAATAATAATAATAATAGATCACAAGTATCCTCCTCAAAGACCTAGGTGTCAAAATAAGTGCTAACACGGGTGACCAGCGCGAGAGCGAGTTTCTGCGTCAGCAACTCTCTCGCTCGCAGCGTGTAGGGGAGACGCCGCCGCTATCATCGGCTCTATGGATTGAGAAGGGGGGGAGCCTACGCGGGTACACGCTTGGGTCCCACAACTGTAGGGAAATGCTAAAAATGTTTTACCGCAATTTAGTAAATGACTTTTTATGTTAGCACTTTGGAGTGAACAATTGTCTCCGTGTTAACGTGTGGTTGCGGGTTATCTAACCCGGGATTAGCCCAGTTCAACAATGTGCCTCGAACAGATGCTGCGTTTTCTCGTTGGATGTCAAGTGACAGCCTCTGACGCAAAATTTCCGATGCTCTTGAGTCTCCCGTGGAGAGGTTAAGGCTTCTACCCACGCGCCGAATCAACTTCCATGTAAGCGGGCCTGGTCATCCCATTGTTTCAAAGGCCAACGGACAAAATTGGTGCGGATAACTAACGCCTGAGTATTTTCTACATTTGTTAGCTTCTGCTAACCTAGACGCATGACCTGCCTGGTCCGCACCTGCACCGACAATCGAAGGGGCTAATGAGTGGGTTACAGTTGCGTCCCAAACAAGCATGCGACCACGCTCAAAGGGGGTTAGAGTAAGATCGTCAGGCCTTTTTCCGTCATCTCTGGATAGACCCGGAGGTTCTAGTACGCACGGAAAGCCTGCAGATCTTAGTGCTCGACTGAAAGTGTCATTTAATGCCGAGTGGCGTGCTCTTCGGCCTGCACTTAAGGCGCATGATAAGCCATGATGCGCCAAAGCGTCTACAATGTAGCCACAACGACATCGGTGAGGGACAACTAGGTCGACACCAAGACGCAATCCGGTGCTGATGCGCGTCGTCTCATCATCCAAAAGCGTCCCTATTCGTGGACAGGGTAGGGCATGTAACCAGGCTCCAGCCCCTTGGCTACTAACGGCTCGAAGCCTGGCTTTGTCAGCCACGGTGGGGGCTCTATCAATCAGGCATGTTAATCGCCTTTCTTGCAGAGGGTCTGTCCATCTGCTCTGTTTAGATCTTTCATCGGAAGGGGAGTCAAACAAAGACAACAATCTGTCGGTCAGCTTTTGTAGCTCAGCGTTATAAGCTTCCCATCCATTCTTATCCAATAAAGCCCTAACCCTCTCCGAAGCCTGAGTCAATGACGACACGATCGCGGGTCCAGCCATCATGACCGCGTCCGGCATTCCTAAGCCGCCTAGAGAGATCGGAAGCATTACCTGATCCCTTGCCACAGCGGTAAGCTGAAGATACTATTAAATAATAATAATAATAATAATAATAATAATAATAATAATAATAATAATAATAACGTCCTGTACAGTGGCTCCCTCGTATATACGCCACAGTTCACTAGAAGCGGGATGGGTTGCCGAGCGCGCAGATAATGGGAAAAAACGCAAGTACCAAGAACTGGAGACAAGTTATATCGTAGTGCCAATATCGATGGAAACAATGGGCCCGGTAAGCAAGGGAACCAAGAGATTCATCAGTGAGCTGGGCCAACGGATTACAGATCTCACAGGGAATCGGCGCGAAGGCGAGTTTCTACGGCAACTGCTGTCGCTTGCTGTGTGCCGAGGAAACGCCGGCTGTATTGTCGGTTCCATGGAATAATATTTAGGAGTTAGAAGAAGACAAGGAGTACACGTTCACACCTCACAATTGTAACATTTAAACAATATTAATAAATAATAATAATAATAATAATAATAATAATAATAATAATAATAATAATAATAATAATAATAATAATAATAATAATAATAATAATAATAATAATATAAAGCCTCGGCTATTGGCGATGCACTCACAGGCTTCATTATGCCTATGGAGATACAGCTTAGGGTAGCCTAGGTTAAAATTCTACGCACTTTGCCCACAGGCCAAAACTTTGATAATTTGCAAGCATTTGACTAGGTGGCAAAGGAGACACTGAAAGAAGTTCTAAACGTAGCCCTTACTGACAGATGCACTGACGGCACAAGATAACTTCAGTGGGGGTTGGTTTAAAGCCTTACCCTCACCTCAGCTCGGCACCATGCTGGATCCCAACCATTTCCGCATGATGTCAGCACTTAGAATCGGCGCCCCCGTCTACGAGCCGTTTCAGTGCAAACTGTGTGGAGAGACGGTAGATTCCAGTGGCCTACACCCATTGAGTTGCCCGAAGAGCGCCGGATCCTCCAGACATGCTGAACTAAACAAGGTGATTATAAGGTCTCTTAGGAAAGCCGGTATACCATCTACACTTGAACCGAGAGGTTTAGTGTCCGCTGGCGAAGAAAGACCTGATGGGGTGACCATTGCATTATGGTCTCATGGGAAGTCCCTTGCTTGGGATGCAACGGTTTCGTGCACCACCGCGGCTTCCTATTTACACCACAGCTCAGTTGAGCCGGGGTGGGTGGCAAAGCATGCGGAAGCCCGAAAACGCGTTAAATACACTGAACTGGAAACAAGATATACTTTCATGCCTATTGCCATGGAGACGCTAGGACCAATCAGCAAAGGAACCGAAGCATTTCTCAAAGATTTAAGTAAGCGAATTCAGGAGGTCACAAGCGACCAAAGAGAGGGTCAATTCTTGAGGCAAGCGTTGTCTTTGGCCGTTTGCAGAGGAAACGCGGCATCTATTTTAGGCGCCATGGAGTGAAATAATTATTTAAAGAATTTGCAATAATACGTTCAGACTTCACAATTGAAACATTATGTGTTCTTGATATTGTTCTGGCTAGAGATGATATTGTTGGCAACGTCATCGTTTCACCGGCGCCAGTTGCAACAGACCATCAAATGGTCTCGTTCACGATCTCTAGTTGTCATAGTGTGACGACGGATCGTACACAACTCTGGGACTTTGACAAGGGAGACTATGAATGCCTAACCATGAATCTGGGTGCTACGAACTGGACAACCTTCTTCCAACCCTGTATTGACGTGAATGATATGTATAACAAATTTGTCACTTACATGCACTTCCTGATGGATTGTTGTGTACCCAGGAAGTCTCCTAATCTGCATGGTGTTCTGGATCCTAGCATAGAAAGCATCACCCAGCAATTGAACAGAGCGACGCCAGAAGAAGGAGCTAGACTGCAAAAGAAACTTCATAGAAAACTGCAAATGATGCTTCATAGAAACGAATCATCAAAGAATGCTCCGTAGCCCAATCGGCTGTTCCCACCGCGGTTCATAGATACATCGAAAGGCGAATAAAAGTTAAAGACTGTTTGAGCTCGATCAATAGAGCGGATGGATCGGTTGCTACACAAAACCATGAGAAAGCTGAAATTCTGCGCGGAGTATTCGCCGCAACATATCCATCACCCACGGAAGTCCAGCTACGCGACGCCGCCTGTGTCTGAGGATCTGCGCATGATTGAGGACGTTGACTCCTCTCCTGAAAATCTTGAACGCCACCTTCGCTCTCTGGCTAACAAGCGAAGCGCCACGCCTGATTGTACCCAGCTCTTGTATATAAGAAGTGTGGCTATGATGTGTGTGTTCCGTTGTCTTTGATATTTCGCAGAACCCTCGAAGATGGTTGGGTCCCAGACCTCTTTCGCTGTGCCATTGTCTGTCCGGTTCATAAACGCGGCGACAAAGGTGATCCAAACAACAAAAGGCCTGTATCGCTCACCTCTGTGCCGTGCAAGCTATTTGAAAAGGAGTTGGGCGATGCGATCTATAGAAATGCGAATTCACAAGGTCTAATTTCTAGGGAGCAATTCGCATATCGACCAGGCCATTCTACTGTCCTACAACTGCTGGAAACGCAAAATGACTGGGCTCTTTTAACTAATGATAGCAAGCCCTTTGACTGTGTATACTTCGACTTTAAGTCTGCATTTGAAACCACTACACACTCGAAGCTTCTAAACATTCTCCCGCGGTACGGTGTTGGACAGAAACTCACAAACTGGATCAAAGCTTTCCTTGAACATAGGACCTTCAGAGTGAGGGTAAATGATTGTCTGTCGTCAACGGCTGAGGTCACGTCCGGTTGTCCACAGGGAACAATTCTTGGACCTCTTATGTACATATTATATACTGACTCGTTAAAGTATATTATATCTAAAGGAGTGAGAGTGAAAATTTACGCGGATGATGTAAAAATGTATATATCTGTAGAAAATGAAACGAACATGAATATTCTTCAAGAAACACTCGATAAATTTATGGATTGGTGTAAAGGATTAGACCTAAAGCTCTCTGTAAATAAGTGCGCAGTTCTGCACTTCGGCAGCAACAATCCTGTACATAACTACACATTAGGTACTGAACAGCTAGCGGCAAAGCCATCGATAAAAGACTTAGGAGTTCTGACAAGTAATACGCTGAGCTACACACCGCATGTTCTAGAGGTAGCTGCGTCAGCTAGTCGGAGAATGCACTGGATATTGCGATCCTTTGTCTTGAAAGACCCTAATCTGTATGTCAAACTTTATAAGCAATATGTCCTACCTGTGATTGTATATGCCTCTCCAGTATGGAATTTAGGATTGAAACGTGATAGAAATTTGTTAAGGAAACTGCAGAAGAAGTTTTTAAAACGTGCTTTTCGTTGTAATGTGAGGACTTGTGATATAAATTGTGATGATATTTGTGTTGTTCTAGATGATATTGATAAGGCTACGTTCGTCTCTATTTGTAAGTTCCCAGATCGAGCGAACATATTATTTGATTCTATTTTGACGAACACAAGAGCCGGGATCAACATACATGCTAAAACTGTTGCCCGGAAAGAAATTGTTAACAAAATGTTTGCCTGGCGCAGTACCAGGAATGCGAACTACGTACAAACAAGTTGATCTGTTCTAATAAAGCCCCCCTGCTAAAGGGTGTGTAAATATATATAAAATATGATTTAACATGTAATAAATAATAATAATAATAACAACACAACACTCTCAGATAACAGATAAGGTAAACAATGCGTATACTGTATATAGGTAACAAGTAATGCAAAACAATGCAAAAAGTCTTCTGCAAGAACGATAACACGAAAATATTTTGACCGGGTTCACAGTCAACCCAATTGAGGCATATCATTCAGCATTGCATGCTCCATTGCTTGTGAGCTGAGTCTTTAACATAAAGTTCGCCTACAATGATGCTCGTATATGATATAATCGGCAAAAGTTTCATTAGGCTTGTTAGCACACGTTGCGGTCGTACAGATGTTCTGTTTTTTTGTTCTGCCATTTGTCTGTGTAAAATTATTTTATTCATCATTTTCGCATACTTGGCCGCATAAGGGGGAGAGCACTTATGATGGTGTAGCAAGAATTCATGGCCCATCCAGTCTTCCTTCCTTTTTTTTATTTTTTTTTTCATAACAGTCATACCATATATATATATATATATATATATATATATATATAATAGATTTATTAAAATTACATTTAAGTGTTATAGCGAGATGTAATTAACTATCAACACTAGGGCTTGTGGGGAGCGCTACCAGTCGAGCTTATCCTCGAGGCAGCCCCCCATTGTGTCCAGTCTTCCTTGAAGATTAGATGATTCGTCAGTATTGCAAAGTTACTTTTTACAATAAACCTTGAAGGATTATGTATATTTTATTTATTGTTTTAGGGCGCGGTTAAATGCAAGCGTGCAGAGTTTCTATTCTGCAAATGTGTTTGGCGACATGCTGTAATTCTCTCTTGTTTTCGCTAAAGACAAAACCAAGTTGTTGATAATTGTATTAAATAAGTAAATATCTGTTGCTAGTGGTTATTTCTCTTCGAATTTTAAACCTAGCAGAAAACTCTTTAAATAACAATATAAGTATTTTATTTTAACAATGACTTGCCAGTCAGAAGTGCTCATGAAGTAGCTTTAGTAACAGGTTATAAATATGCCCTATTTTTAGAGGACCACTTTTACTCGATTTCTCGTTGTATCTGTTTAAAATGTAAAGCAATAACACAAACTTTTTAAGAAAATTATTTATTGAGCATATACACATTTACAACTACATGTTAGTTCACATATTTACAATATGGCAACGAGTCGGTAGTAATTAGACCAACTAAAGTTACAACTGTGCTTGCAAAAGTTGCGGCTTGAATGACATTACGAATAATGTGAGAATCAACTTGAGCAGAATAGTGCACCCAGCTTCCCACATACAATTTGAGCAGAATAATGCACACTATAATTTAAATTTTCTTGAATTCTGGCAAGCATTTTAAGCAACGCACGCTGAGCGGAAGGGTGTTCCACTATCTAACAGCTTGAACGCCAAATGCTTGGCTGCTATCGTGCATGCGGATCTTCAGAGTCAGACGCCATGATCTCTCCCGCCCCTCCAAGGCGATCAAGGTCCAGTGTCCTTAACTCATGGGTGTTTCTATAAATCATTACCAAAGTTTAATAGTGCTTGATATTTTATATATACAATATGTTGTGTTCTTCTCTTCCGACCGGCTGATTCCCGGAACATGAAACCTAAAGCACAACAAAGTCATGTTAAATGCTACAACTTGAGTTTTCTTTGCATTAATAGCAATACGGTCAGCTGCACGCCTGAGACATCCTACCTCATCCCTGATGCACCTTCTCACCAGAATCATAGCAGTTTAATGGCGTGATCGTCAAGGCCGAGGTGCTTGAATTTAAGCAGAGGCACATGGACAAACCCTGTCAAAGGCGTCTGAGATCTACTGAAAGCTATACATAACATGATGTTTGTGTAATTCAAAAACGTTGCTCGAGAACGTGTCGTTGCTTTCGAAATGCCTCATCGCTTTGTTAACAAGCGTTAGTGTTTTTTTATACAAGAGAACACCCAAGGGAAATTTCATGAGATAGGCTATCCGATATCAAGCATGATGCATAGCATGAGATCGTAAGCCGTCTTAGCTAAAACGTGGAACAAATACCAATAAGCACTTTGTTTATTAATGCACCCATTGCTGGGGCCACTTGGCAAGTATGGAACACATCAATGTAGCCTTGATGTTTTGAGCTAAGTACACCAGGGCTTATTTCGAATATTTGCTATAAAAACCCAGTACGGGTTGCCCTGGTTCTAAGTCGATAACTCACGACAAGCGGTGTTTAGCACCAGGCAGCACTGCGGTCGATGGTGCTTAATACATCAACTTCGATCGATGTAATTGTGCTCGAGGTTGCGCGGTGGCGTCATTCCCGTGGGTCCGTGAATTAAACTTCGGAAAGCAAATAAATCCAGCGTTGGATTCAGTGGGTGATCATCGACTGTTCTGAATGTACGTTCATATCCCTAAATATAACATGGCTTTTGTGGCAATTCAGAAAGTCGTCAAACTTACTAAGGAAGTCGGTAAGGGGCCTGCTGGATGGATGGTCCATGGCATTAATTTCAGAAGAACGTGGACGGTGATCTAACTTGAATACTATGGACTTAGCTCTCGCCAAATGGCTTCGGTAAACCGAGGTCAAAATTGCTTCTGAAATGTTTTAGCAAACTTTCTCCTCTTTTGTCTCTACAGCACGATACCCTAGACGGCTATATCAAAGATCGTCGACAGGTGGTACGAATGATGGGTAGCGGTGCAGCCGGGAGACCCTCGTTGGCCACCCGCGGGGAGCTCGACCAGAGGCCTCATCCCTGACTTGAAGGCGTGGTACGACTACAGGCATGGTAAGCTGTCTTTTGGCACGACACAGGTGCTGACCGGGCACGCCCAGTTTCATGGTAAAGATTTATACGGAGAGTGCCGACACCTGTGCGTTATGCAGATATGGTGAGACGGACGATGTTGAACACACAGTTCTGATGCGTCCGGCTCTGCGAGATGCCATAGACGTTGTAGCACATTTGCTGACATCGGCCCAAGCGTGAAGGGAGCTCTGTGCTCTCTTTGATGTCATTAATGGTGGTCAAGAAAACTGCCAAAAGAGCTTATCTCAACGATGGCGCCCAATCCAGTCAAAAAGGAGCCTCCGTCGGTGAACCAAAAGGGCGGGAAATAGGCAGCAAGGGCAAGCCGGCCTTTCTTTGATTTGGCAGAGACAACCAGAGACGCTCGAGGCGATAGTTGTTGACGCATCCTCTGGGTGGTGGAGATGTGCAAGGCGTTAGCGGTCAGCCTAATGAGCCTGAGCCGCAATAAGTCAGAGAAGAGGTCGCCGGATTGCAGTAGAACGTAGGAGCTGGCGAAGCAATGTCTACGCAGTTACCGATCTCTTGGGGTGGGGGACCACGGCTGTGGTGGCTCATGTCTATCAGGATTCCCGTAATCCTCTAAAGTAATGCTGAGCGGTTTTAATATATAATGAGCAACTTTCTTCTCAACAAGGATTATTATATCATGAGAGGAGTAAGCGGTGAGGCAGTTTTCTGATATTCTGGAATCTATTTACCACTGCGTGTGGTAATATAGTATCTAATAATAAACGCGTGCATTTAAATTGACTAGACTAAATATTTTGGAGCCGTTAGACATAAAGTGTAGACCTGATAACATTTCAATTAGTATTTCGTTGTATTTGTACTTCGTTGTACTTCTAGTATACATCTTCTTGATAAGTAATATCATCTCCGCGCCAAGCACTCATAACGAGAGCACGTTAAAGCACTCATGTTGTCGAAATCTTCACTATTCGTCGACGCAATGTTGTTGCCTTCGCTGTTATTAGCTTTATTATTCGACGACATTAGATGTGTAAATAAGAATACCGTTGGACCATTTAGAAGCTGGAAGAGATTGACAATGGAGGCACCAGCAGCAGACGGAGTCGGTTGCTTCGAAGCACTCCGAAGTTACCTCTTTGATGTCTTTATTTTGTGTCCTTTCTGCCCACACAGGCATCTCTTGATTGTGTTCTTTAGTAAATTACCTTTGACAATGTTCTTGATGCATTTGCTGGCTGCAATGCATGCGGGTTGGTCGTTACCGTGTCCGCGGACCTAGACTTTGTCACAATATGCCAAAATACTTTCGAATCCCCAGAAGCTTTAATGATGAGTTTGCCTTCGTTGATATCTTGGGAAACTTCTTGTCCAGGCTGACAAATGAAGTTCTGAATCAGCTCTCGTCAACCTCAAAATATCGTCAGCAGTAGGCATTGGCCAGAAAGCGAACGTCACATTTCATAACTGCTATATCTGCAAAAACCAACGTAGAGCACGCCGATCTGAGAAGCCCGCGTTTTTAAGCTAGCCGCGGGGTTGCCACGAAACGCGAAAAACTAGTACCTACCTCATGACTTCTAGTGAACCGCTTGTAGAAGATCTAGCTACTAGGTTTAGTCCGGAAACCACTCATACTCTTTAGTTCAGAAAAACTTCATTTAGGGATTTCAAGGAGTTCCATTCATTACCATTACAACCCAACCGTCATCTTGTTACCCGCCATTCGCTTGATGGGTTTCATCATAAACTCTATCATAGAAGATTTTTCCACGATTCTGCTCGATGATATCTTAATACATAAAAATTATAATTTTATTACTTAAAATATCATCGCGCTGACTGCGTTAGGGAAATAGCACTCTGACAAGTATCGAGATGGTGGATAAGACACGGGTGGTCACATAAACGGCACATAGAGCCGACATCAAATTCAAGTAGATTTCTTTGTCGTTACAAGGGGCATGTGCAAGAACCACACGTCAACAAAATCTTGCAGCGTTGCCTTAGATGCGGCTTGACACCGGCTTAAGTAAAATGTTACACTGTAAAAGTGTTCAAGATGTAGTTGTTTTAGTAAAGCTAGTAGTTACAGGGCACTTGCAAATGGATTCCAACTTGGTCACAGCGAAAATGACAAAATTCAAGTAAATTATGTTTATTTAATTTCGCAAAGGAAGTAGTTATTCGAAATTTGCATGCATCTTCATATTACACAACAGCTATAGGTAAAAATGCGTGGATAATTGTAGCTATCCAATTTGAATAGACGTACTCCCATACAAAGCGCAACAATCATTTTTTTTTATTTCACGAACAAAAAGATGCTCCGTAGTGAGGGAAATAATGTTTTTAACATAAGTATGCATTACTCTGGCTCTCCGGAGAGTTCCGGTAGCGCCACCACCCCAGAGAAGGCTACCATAGCATAGCACCGGTTTGAACACGGCTCTGTACACCAGAAGTAGGCCTTCTGTGGGGACCCTAATCAGTAACGTAATTCAGATGAAGATGCCACATCTGCCATGTTTTCCTGAAGAACGAGCCCCAGACACCTGGCAGTGAGAACTTAACGCATCATGTCTTGAGTAACAGGTTATGAGGTAAGGCCAGTTAACTTGGCGATGAACGACACATTATAAAATTGGTTTTATTAGAATTGACAACTAGCTTATATCACTTAGTTTTTAAGGAGGGGAAATGCTTTTACGCACGTACTTCAATGTTGTTGACGGCTAGTGTGGGACTTGAATCAGGCGAAGAGTATATGACTCAATTCATTGCCAAACGTGTAATACCCACTAAAAACCACCTCCCCCACCCCCTCATAGTTTGAATTTATGTAACAATACCTCGAGACTAGAGGAGGGGAGCTTCATGCTTCAACCTTCTCTTAGATCTACGGGAACGTCGCGACCTAAGGGTAGAACTTCATGGACCACTGCCAGAGTAGGTTGACTCGACCGAAAGCGTGACCTACGGGCGTCCTCGAGACTTGTCTTCTGCCTCATGATGGAGTCCAAGAAAGACCCTCTCTCCGCCCAGTCGGTGGAGGTTGTCATCATTCTGGAAACAGTCTCTGCTGTTGATCTCCCAGCCATCGCGTATGAGGAGGCTTGTCGAGCCGGCCCGAGTACAGCGCAAGTTACAGTAGTATGGTCGACTGTGTCGGGTTCTCCTGATGAGCATAACACGCACGAGTCCACTGTCGTCTTGCCAATTTTTTCTCCTATATATCTGAAACTGTCCATGGCCAGTCAATGCCTGTGTTGCGTAGTATGTGAGCGGTCCCTGTCCAGGCCCTTCATACAAATCGTTTAAATTTGGAATGAAATATCGTGTCCCTTTTGCTGTGATCGCCAGAAGAGAAGTTGGCCAATTCAGAAGCCCATGCTCAAAATGTGGATTCGCGTGCTACCGCCTACATTAAATCTCTCTCGAGCATCTCCTCACCCCATTTCCTCGCCAACAGGTCCCAAGGGAGCTAGCGTGTAAGGACATGTAGTACGTCTGTTCTGACAGGTCTGTAAACCCGACAAACTCTCAATACCATGCCTATTTGTAAGGCCTGAAGGGTTTGCCGGTTACGCTTTGTCTGGAGTTCAAGATCGGTTCAGATAGAGGAAGCGTATAGCGCAGTAGATTCAGCGAGAGAGGTTAGCAGCTTGTGTCGGCCCTCGTTAGCTCCTTCCTCTCGAGGAGGTATCTTAGCTAGGTTTTGTGTAACGCTTGATACATTCCGAAAAGTGTATTTGACGTGTGCGTTACCCGAAAGTCTAGTGTCAAGGACTTATGTATTTTCCCCCTTTTTTAATGCAATGAGATGGCCCGCAACCTCAATCCTGATGCCGCAGGTACGTTTGCGGCCGGTGAGATACAGCACCTTCGTTTTGTGCGGGGCCAGGCTTAGGCGGTTTCTTTTTATCCTTGAGTTGATCTTATCGAGAGCGGTGTTCGCTCGCGTGTCAAATGACGACTCCCTGCATTCTGTTACCAGCACCGCTAGATCGTCCGCGTAGGCGATGGTTTTGACGTCCACTGAGAGATCTTGGACCTGAAGGACTCCGTCGTAGGCCAGGTTCCATAGGACCGGGCCCAGAACGGAGCCCTGTGAGACTCCTGCCGTAATCTGCCGGGCAATTCCCTCTCCGTATATAAGCGTTCGGTCATTCAGATAAGAAGATAAAATTCGGCGGAGGTAAGGGGAGAAATTTCTACTCTTTAGAGTGTCCAGGATGACGCTCCAGTTCGCAGTATTAAATGCATTTCGCACATCGAGAAGTATCAGTCACAAAAAACGTCTAGATTTGGGGGGGCGGGTCGCCTCGTGTCCAGCTCGCTCGAGGACATGTTGGATAGCATCCAGTATTGAGCAGCCTCAATGGAACCTGAATTGAGTCCGTGAAAGCGCTCGCTTATTCGTGATCTTCTGATTCAACTTTTCGACTAAGACGTTTCCTATGAGTTTTCCGATGGTATTAAGAAGACAAATGGGCCTGAACAAGGAAGTCACCTGGCCAACAGTATGTTTTGGCACTAAGGCCAAGAGTGCCTTCTTCCATGTGTTTATGAACCTCCCTTTCATAAGTAACCTTGCTGCTAGGACCGCCAGGAGGGCAGGACTGCTTGGCGCCATTATCTTGACCATTTCTGGAGATATTTCATCTGGGCCCGGTGTCTTTCCGGCGAAAAGGCATTCTGCCGCTTAGAGGATTTCCTTCTCGGTGAGCGGAGGCACTTCATGAGGGTTGACCTTAATTGTGCAGTCAGTTCGGGGTTCCTGAGAGGGGAATAGATTCTAGACTAGCTCGGTAGCAATTTCGGCCGGAAGTGGGGGTGGGCGATACCGCAGTTCACCATGACCATCTTGTGGGATAGGCCCCATGAGTCCATTTGGACGTTCTCGATCAGGTCCTTCCGTAGCTCTGTCTATATTCGTCTTTAAGACATGCCGTCTCGATTTATACGAGTAGGTCTCGTAAAGATCTCTCTCTCTGGACTGGGCCAACCGCCGAGACTCTTCCAGGTCCCCTCGGCGTTGGCGTCTAGCCATGACAGCGCCCTTGTTAGAACTCGTTTGGCTCGGATACAGTTAAAGCGTGCCTTCAGTACAATAGAATTTTACTACGCCTTCGGTTGGTGCCAGCGCACACCTCCCCTGGGGGACCCGCCTTTCGCCCTGCACGCCACCGCCAGGATATTAGCGACGTCTTGTTCATCACTTTTTGATTCCTGGAGCCGTGCATATCTGTTGCTGAGCGTTTCCATACGCGTATTTTTCGCTAGTTTTCTCATCTGCCAGGTACGTCGCCTAGCCAGCTCAGTGCGGCGCCTGGTCGCTTGAACCACTGAAAAGGTTATGTAACCCCGAGAGTCTCCTGGTGATCTTCCTCTGCCCAGTCTTCGATGAGGCTAAGCAAGGTATCGATTAAATATGTTAGTCCCAGGAAGGAGACTTGCGATCTTCGTGAGAAGGTGGGCACATTACCTCTGTTAGCCAGTGCTTGCTCCGCCATCCATTCGATCAATAGATTACCTCTGTCGGTTCTGCAGCGTAATCCCCAGGATGTGCGATGAGATGTTAAGTCTCCCGTGACTAAAAAGTGTAATCGGAGTGTCCTTTCAACGATGTCGCTAGCCTTTCAAGAAGAATATTAAATTCGTCTAGTGTTTTGTTGGGAGATAAGTAGCATAAGTATACTGCTAGAGAAATACGTGGGAAAGTGACCCATGTGAATACTTGCCCGTGACCATGACCCTGCATAGTCAGGGAGGCTTCTTGGCCAGTCCACCAAATTGAGTTGTCTACAGCGTCGTCTTTCCTCTGCGTTCAGAATCAGTCACCTCCTTCTCGACTGTTCCCATTGCTTGTTTGCGCGTGTTCTGCATCTGCGTTCTGTACAAGTGACACTCCATGCTATCGGCGCGATGGCCTGCTACGCCGCAGATAAAGCATCGGGGCGTCGAAGCATTGCATTATCGTACTATATGTTCCGTAGAACCACAGCGATGGCACATGCGCTTTACGGGTTCCTCTGCCTTGCAGGTGTAGGCTCTGCGACCGGAGCGTTGGCACCTAAAGCAGGTTGGAAGACGCACCTACGTCTTAGGACGGCACGGGGTCTCTCCTACAGTGATGGATCTGCAGTTGGCGGGCAACCAGAGGAGTTGCTTTTACCAACGCTTTAAAAGCGTTGATTGAAAATGTGATTAGAAGTTCGGCTCTGGCGGGGTTAACCTTCAGAGGAATGTGCTCGGGAACTGCAAACTGTTGACGAAACGTCAATTCAATTTTGCTGTCACTGAGAAGGGGGTTAATACCCCATAGTGCCACCTCGTGTAACACGTTCGCCGTCCTGCAGTCCGTGTTCTGACCGGTCGACTCCTTGATGATCTGGACCATTTTGGCCTCTGCCCCAGGAGTGCTGCCAGTAAGCCGAATCAGTCTGGCTGGTTTTTGCCACTCCCCTTATATTGCCCCCCAATAGTTGTGCTCGCAGACTCTTAAGGGTATCTGCGAATGTATGGCCTTCCCCCACTCAAACTATAACTGAGGTCTGTGTGGCCAGGGCGTGTGAAGGGGACTTTAGACTATTCGCGGAAGGACTTCTTTTTGGCGCACTAGTGCTGCAGAGCTCAATGGAGCCAAGGTCTCGTGTCTGCTTGACAAGATCAGCCAGGAACCGTTGCAGATGTTTTCCGCGTTTTTTGGCCACACGTACAGTAGAGGCTGTTCTGCGTGGGGCCTTGACAGCTACAGAAGGGTGTTGACTGCCGTCCTGTAACGGCCCAGTGTCTAATCATCTAGTTTCTCCTCCGGCCCAAAGACGCCCCTTGCCGCTCTGGATAGGGTAATGCTCTCACGGGAAAAGGGGACGCGCTGGAGAGCCCCCGGGGGGCAAAATAAGTCTACGAGTTTCCTCTGCGGTACTCGCTGCTTCAATCCTGGTTGACAGGTAGGCGTGTGCCGTCTCAGGATCTGCCGGTGCGCACCGGACGCAGATCGCACTAAGGTCGGATGGCTGAGGGGGCTTCTCTGCTGTTTTCCTTTGTAGGGCCTGTATTGCGCTTAGCTGAGTCCCTGCCTTTTTATCGGCATTCTTACTGACTGCTCGAAGTGCCTCCCCGAGGCCGTCCCCAGTCGCTTTGAGCTTACTTAATTCCAAGTTAGGTTTATCGGTTTCCATTGGCTCGGGGAGTTCCATAGTGGTCTTGATGTAGCATTCCAGGACTCCGAAGGCTCGGTCATATGCTGAGGGAGATCCTCGTTCGTGACCACCCCGCGTTTGGACTCGTTTACTTGGTAAGGAGAAGTCTCCGCCGGGCGTTTTCAGTTTGACGCGAAAACCACTTGGTCCGTGGTCGTGTCCTTCGCCCCAGGCATAACGCTCTCCGTTCTAGAGCCATCCTGCGCATGCATCTAGGAGCCCTCTTGAACTTCAAGGTCAAAGTCAGCTGGTACCGATCTAAGCCTTGCTCTTGGAGGTGTCCTCCCCAGCCTCTACGATGACCTGAAAGGGTCATCGGCCATGACCACGTTAGCTTCTTGTTGTAGAAAAAAATCAGGATTATATAACTATGCCGGTAGCTTTAACAATTACCTGCGATGAAGAACCGCATGAAAAGACGGCGCAGTGCGCGTCCAGGTGCCCGTAAGCGCGGTGCAGCCAAAGCACACGTTCAAGCGCACGTCGGCGTGGTGCACGTTTAAGTGCGCGTCAGCGCGGTGCACGTCTGTCGCACGTTGGCATGGTGCACGCGCGTCCGGGTGCACGCCCACCGCACAGCAACACAATGCGCGCCGGAGTGCACGTTTACAAGCACGTACATCCACGCATCTACCTGTACGTAGCAGCGGCACGGGAGATGGGCTCGTCACTATATCGGTCGTTCCCAGGCCGTTCTATTTAAATAAGTGTGGTAGTAATCACTCTGCCGGGCTCTACTGCACGTCCGCCGCGTGTCGAAAAACACGTTCGAGGGCACGTCCACCGCACGTCGGCGTAGTGCACGTTCGCCCTGCGTCGGCGCACTGCCCGTCAAAACGCTCGCCTGAGTGCACGTCAAAGCGCATGTCGAAGCGCTCGCCTGAGTGCATGTCAAAGCGCTCGCCTGAGTGCATGTCAAAGCGCTCGCCTGGGTGCACGTCAAAGTGCATGTCGAAGCGCTCGCCTGGATGCACGTCAAAGTGCAAGTCCCTTGCACGTCGGCGCAGCGCACGACTCTCGCACGTCGGCGCAGTGCACGTTAATGCACACGTCTCCCGCACGTTGGTGCAACGCACGTCAATGCACACGTCTCCCGCACGTTGGTACAACGCACGTCAATGCACACGTCCCTCGCACGTTGGCGTAGTGCGCGTCCAGGTGCCCGTAAGCGCGGTGCAGCCGAAGCACACGTCCAAGCGCACGTCGGCGTGGTGCACGTTCAAGTGCGCGTCAGCGCGGTGCACGTCCAAGTGCACGTCTGTCGCACTCTGGTATGGTGCACGCGAGTCCGGGTGCACGCCCACCGCACAGCAGCGCAATGAGCGCCGGAGTGCACGTTTACAAGCACGTACACCCACGCATCTACCTGTACGTAGCAGCGGCACAGGAGATGGGCTCGTCACTATATCACCACGTCAACGTCAAAGAAACGTCATTAGCGCAAGGAAACCACTGTGGAATTACTAGCACAGGAAAACCTATGTGAAATCACTGCACAAGCAAAACACTAAAGTCAAACAAAAAAGCAAACCGCCACCGTCGGAAGCGGAGGTCTATTCTCAACGACGGTCAGTACGAGACTTCTACCACTATTTTCTGTCTTGAGAGATAGGACCTAAACAGGCCAACAACCGGCGCTGAGCAAGCATCTGGAACAGAAAGAAGCTATTAGGACAATTGAACGCAGCCGACACATCAAAATAGACTGCGAGACAAAACGTATGTACCTCGACTAAATCGAACACCCGCTGCCATAAACAGGCAAACGCGAAGTTAGTCGACTTACTCATGCAAAAGCCAAACTGGTTAGGCGAAATAAATGTATCAACTCTAAATGTCGATTTAGCCTGACTAGCTTCGGTTTCTTGATGACTTTTAAGATAAGATCGACGACCGACATCAGTCAATAACTGGCTGCAGGGTTTAGTTCACCCATACTTTTAATAATAAGGGAAACAGCGTCGGGAAGCTGCCACACTCAAACGAACGATTTATAATCGGATTCAGAGGTCCTACAATCGATCGAGCTGCAGGTTCACATATGACATTTCGATTTCAGTTTGCCTCATTATAGAGAAGGATACCAAAAACGTCGAAAGTAGAGACAACAGAAAGTAAAAATACATTATCATTTTTCCTTATTCCACCAAGTATGGTTACCATATTTTTGCTCTTCTCGAGGTGAGCGATCGTAGTATTACCTAACACGGCCAAGTGATGCTTTAGGTCGTCTGCAATTTCTACTGGGCGGGTTCTAAGTTTTTATCCTCGCTAACTAATAACGCATTACCTACCACAATATCCGGCAATAAATTTCCAGAATTAAGAGAAGTCGACACGCAAGAATTTAGAACGATTGCGATAAAATGCTATTGCGCAGCGCGGATTTCATTAAGGTAGCGACGACGATAGGCGGTTTTTAAGTCAACCGAATTCATCGACGACGTCTACCGTAGATATCATCAATCCTGCGACGCAGCCTCCGTAAATCTGAAAAAAAGCTGACCTTGCACGAAACATCAAAACAAAACTTTACTGACAGCGTCGAAACCAAAATGTACGCCAACTGCATCAAAAACCACCCGCGACTTACGAGCATATCAATGTTAGCCTTATTATGACGTATACGTGGGTTTGGGGCTAACTCGGACACAAGTTTTTCAGCCGCAAAGTTGTCAGAAAGAGATAAGAAAACCGTAATGGTCAGACAGGAGCACAGTTTCAAAAACCTCAGGCTGGATCGTAGTAAGCTTTGTATGTATATATATACTTTTGGAAATGTATATACCCATCATATTTTACGTAAGGCATATTGTGTACGTAAGGATGTTACGCCCCAACCGGTCCGGTGTGCTAACCGGCGACGAGTCATAAGGAGAGCGGTTTGCGTAAGCAAACATTATGGAGCGTACCCTTTGCGGTAGTGGTCTAATTATGTTTTGAGGTGCAATATCCTTAGGTAAGAGAACCAAACCCCACAAGTCACCTAGGAGGTCCCTCAAGTGAGCGATTCCCTACAGAGAAAAGGTCTAACCAAATAACGGTACGTTGATGAGCTTATTTTACGCCACGTCATGCCTTATGTAAGGTTTTCACCCTCATCCTCATGCACGACAATGTCGTACATCGTCGCACTTGTTCGGGGTACCCCGCAAGCTCGCCTAATGAAGTGGCCAGCATGTTCGCCCGAATCGCGTCATACATATTTGGAATATACTAATAAAAGATAAACGACGAGTTACAGCCAGAATCCTGGGTCCAGCAACACCTCTAGAGCTTGCAAATACTATGCGCGAGAAATAGAGGAATACTCAGCAGCAATTAATTGATAATTTGATTAGATCACTGATTAGAACTGATGTGATTGTCTTTTGTGCCTAAAGTATGCCTAAACGTAAACGTGATACACTGATCCTCCTTTTCTTCTCTATAAAAACGCTGTTTTGTGTACATGTATGTCGCAGCATGAAATACTGTTTGTTTTCTCCGAGAATGGCTTGATTTTTTTTATTTGTTGTTTTATACGCTCTCTCTCTGTACATATATATATATATATATATATATATATATATATATATATATATATATATATAGTTATCTTAAGATAACGGTATAGATCAAATCATTAATTATTTTACAAATAACGCATGGCAAGTGTGTCATTTGTAAGATAGTTACATTTGAATTAAAAATAATTAAATTCGGTCGTATATTTATTATTTGCGTCTAATGATACCTCATCGGGCAGTTCGGATCTGCGACCTTTACATTCCCGTTCAATATTTAACTAGCGTCGATTTCCCGCATAGGGTACGACGTAAGGATGATGTAACGGGAACAGCAGGGTTCCAAAAGTTGTTTCACTCAATTAGGTGCATAATGCCAAGGCAGCGAATACTATCTTGCCATACGCAAGCTGGGGAACAATCGTTTCCACATTCGAGTAATGACATTTGCATCTCGTAATGGCTGAACAGGATGGCACAGAATAATTTCCGGCCACCACTATCCATAATGGTGGGCGCATTGCATAGAGTCCCGTCGTGCCTGAATTGATGCTAATTTGGCAATTATCTTTAGTTCACAATGAATAGTCAACCTTTACCTAATACGGGCGTTTTGTTTCGCAGTTTTGTCTAGCATCTTATTCATAGTACCAGATTCAATCTTGTCAAACACCGACGCGCTTCGTCAAAGGCGCTATTTCTCTGCTTCTACACCTCTTCTGAAGTCCAATTTTCACTCACTGACGCTCATATAGGTCCGTTTCATTATTACTGCTATTGTTACAAATCGTTACCATCCTCGTTAAACCATCACACTGCAATGTAAAATTGATTCGCTTTTCCTAGCAAAATGAACGGCTAAACATTCCGCCATTCATTCTGACATAAAGTGCTACCAGCTCAGCAACATGAGATATTTTGAAATACGCGAATTATTTAAATATATATTGGCCGGTGCATTCACCTACTTTACACTAAAAGTTGCAATTTGCAGTTAGTGGAGTTCCCCGATAAGTACGGCATATCGCAGTCCGTGATATGAAGTCCGTGAAGCTTTGTCGCAAAGAACGTGTTGTTCTCTAAAATAATTTGTCAAATGTTAACTACACATTGTGCTTTGTGCGAAACAGAACTTCCGTCGATAATCATGTTCGGGACTTAGGTAAAGATGCCCCAGCCGACCTTGATCTTAGTGAGAGTATGTTTCACAGTTTTGGCTTGTGTTTGAGCATTGGGGAACGTTTAATATCGCGAGGATAATCTATTGACATAGTTGCACATAATATATTTATTCAGTGTAAGCGTGTTTCACGTTGAAGGTGTCGTTCCATTGCCATTTACCCGCCTAAAAACAGGTCATACACGTCATTACGGCGTAGATAACTGGTGGCTTCGGAGTTTTGTGTTCGATCCCGGCGAAACGCATACTATTTCGACGTGATTTTGCTTAATATTTGCAGATTTGGGTTACATTTATGGAACAAAAAAATAGCAAAAGCGTCAACGAGGGCAAGAGTTTTTTTGCGTGAGTGTCCCTTGCAGTTAGCTCTTTTCGTGTCGGTTGACACATTGCATTACGGCGGATGGCGTCGCAAAGAGCAAATCGCAGACAGCGCATACCTTCAGTGGTCCTTCGTCCTGAGTTAAGTTAGCGTTGAAGAGCTCTAGACATTTGTTAGCTATCGTCATAGAAATATATAACATACCTAATGAAACATCCCGATCTTCAATGCAATGTCGAATGATTGTTCAAAATGTATGAACCGCATCTGTATTTAATAATAGTATCTTCCGTTATTTTGCTATTAAATAACTCGTGCGTAAGAATTCCTTGTGCTCTCAAAATTGCTGTTTTGTTCCTCAGTATGAGAACTATGGAGATATATATTATCTTTCTTTGAATTGAGGGTTAACTGCAAAGTGCGGTTTAACACACGATCGCCGAGGCAGGAAAGGTTCCTGCAAGCGTGGGATGGTAGTGTGGGCCTTCAACTCACTAAATTATATGTGTTCTCGACCCACGATCTGACTAGGAACTAATTGCGCATCATATCAAGCAGTCAACGGGGGGGGGGGGGGGCAAATCTATTACCCTTAGCTGATGTGCTTGGGTGTTGGCGTTTTCCCTCGTTTTCCCTTGACCGGAGACGCCCTGGCTTGTCAATACCTAGTCGTGTGAAAGGTAACCGGGTAATAAAGATGGCCGGGCGATCCCCCGGTAGGTTGAGTCAGTCGTCAATGGGTGCGACTATAGTGCGAAAACTGGCGCCTGGAGCACCTCCTTTTAGGACGTCCAGCTCCTCCTGGAAGAAACACTGTACAATGCATTTTTATGTATATTGTCTATATTGCTGCGGCAACACTATAGTGAGTTAACTTGACATGTTCCTTAACCAGCTAAATACTACCTTGAACGCAGAAGCTTTAAGGATCTTCTCTAAAGTCCGCGTAGCAGTTTTCTATGTCTAGCCAGGTAGGGCTCCGAGACCGATGAGCAGTTTATTATAGTAAAGCTATACTCGTATATAGTTATCTGGCAAATATAAATCTGGCAAAAAATGACATCTTGTATGATATATCGCTGTTTCAGGGTCAAAGAATACTACAGGCTTGTGGACTGATCGAACAATTGGCTGTCTGATCTGGATTCGAACCGCTTGGCGCGCTACGTGGGCACAAACCTAACTTCAAACGATAGATTGCAGGCTTTCTCTTATTGGACTTTTTGCTTTTATCTCATACCAAAACTTAGTAGTTCTTAAAATTTTTCTTTTATCCAAAATGTGTTTCAACCCGAGGAATGCCATGGGAAGCTCATGAAACGTAAAACAGGTCATCGATGCGAATCCTTACTTAATTCAAACGGTGTCGCCAAAATAATGCTTCTTGACTAGGCTTAGAACATGTAAACTATACTACACTACTTTTTAACAAACTTGCAGAATTTATTTCCAGCTGCGGCCGCAAGATCTTGGAAATATGGCAGCAGTATGATTTTAACTGATCAAGCGCATTGGAGCAAACACACCGACACCATAAGCACTGCCATAGGTATGTGTTTGTATATATTTTTGAGATAGAGAGAGAGAGAGAGGAGCGATATATGTTTCTATATATCTCAGCCTGGCAGATGAAACCACTAGCACGACTTTTCGCTTGATGACCACAGCAAAATTTCTATGCATTAAGCGTCAGCAAGATACGCTCAGCTAGTTAGTTCACGTAGAGCCTGGCTCCAGGCACCTCCGGTAGCAGAAACGGTGCTTTGACAGAGGCTAGACGGAGATAATCACCGCTAAACACAGGACGTCTTGCAGGCACATGCAGAAAAGTACAACAGGAACGGTCGAGGTTCGGTAAAAAGTTTACCGATAGTGCTATCTTGTATCATATCGCTGTTTCAAAGTCACAGAATACTACAGGCCTGTGGGCTGATCGAACAATTAGCTGTCTGATTTGGATTCGAACCGCTTGGCGCGCTACGTGGGCAGAAGCCTAACTTCAAACGATAAATTGCAGGCTTTCTCTTAATGGACTTTCTACTTTCATCTCATAGCAAAACTCATTAGTTCTCATTAGTCGATGGCGGATGCGTCCAATCAAGCGGTCAATTACTATTCCGTGAATTATTGGCGGTTATTATCGGGTTCGGCGAAAAGCTTGCGTGCGTGTTACCACTGCGCCACGTGCCTTGCTACTATCGGTAGAACAGTCAGAATAAGCATCTAACAAATATTTTACTAACCATCTACGTAGTTTAATAATATTGCCTACAATGCCGCAGCAGTATTTAAATTTTCTGATTTAACGGCTCGACTCTAACAAATGCCACCACAATCACATGTATATCATTATATTATTACCGAGCAAGATGACTTAGTGGCAAAGCCTTTGCCTTTCATTAGGAAGGCCTGGGTTCAAGACCCAGACCGGTCACTCTCAAGTTGGTTTTCATGGTTCCCAATTTAAACAAGATAAATGTCGGAGTGGATTAAAAATCATCCATGTAAGGAAATAACCGTACACGAGCATTAGCCTTACGGAACTATATATATATATATATATATATATATATATATATATATATATATATGCACAGAAATATCGTATTTTATGAACTGCATAACCCCCTATACAACGCTGATGTCAGTTTCTGAGTGAAAATATTATAACATGCCGGTATTTTATACACTTAAGTATACACCATTAGTTTGTATGCCCTTAAGTGGCTAACAAGTGCTGTTTTAGAGGATGATCTATATTTTTAAAATAAAACCTTCTTAAAATGAGTTACAGTGCCTTATTTTATAATAGAGTAGAACATAGCTTTATTTAAAGGTCGAACAATGCACATTTACACATAGTTTCCGTGCAGACTGCGCGTTGCCCTCCAAGGAAAATGGTTACCAATGAATTAATTGGAGGCACTACACTTCGGCTATGCTCGCTTGATAAATGCATCAAAATATCGGCCAGATGTTTTGTGCCATTTATGCGACTGGCAAATTATTTGCCAGTGTCCGTGCAGCATTTGTAAGTAAGCTTGCAGTAAATTATGCATAATTCTCTAGCTTTTTGAGCCCATACTCAAGGATATGGGAATGGCTAATTCGCGTGCTACTTGGAATCATTAGGCGGAATGCAAACAAACACACCCAACTGTTTAAATACATAAGACGGGACGCCGGCCTATCCCTTGTTTTAGATTTTAGCCTTATGAAATGCGTTATAACATTTTCAGGTATCAACATAATTTGCAATCGTCAGACCAGGAAGCATTTGTATTGAAAGAGCGTTTTAGAGGTTTCGTTAAGTCAATTGATTAGCAGATGAAAATGTTTGCTCGAAAAACTACTCGAATATTTAGGCGTTCACACAATCATTGGCGGTGACCTTAATATCAATTTGACGCTTCGAATGATGCTCACGAATCTCGTAGGACCACACGGATTATGGTAACAGTATTAAGTTCTACGCGGATTCTCAATTAATTTGGGTAAAACAACAACACGGCTAACAATGAGATTCATCTAAAAGTAGCATTTTTTGAAGAAATATGATTAACAAGTAATGCGCCTAACATACATCCATGTATATACGCGTAAATGTAAATATGCGTATGTTATTCTCACGGCGCATTCTAGAGGAGTCGCGTTTGTCAACGCAGAGTCGGGGGCACCGCACACAACACACAGAGACATTTCAACGAAAGCGAGCTAAAATCCCAGAAGGCCAGTTTCAGATTATTTAGATTCAGCTAAGTATCTGTACCGTATCCAAAAAGTGTCTGTATATATATATATATATATATAATATATATATATATATATATATATATATATATATATATATATATATATATCACTTTCTCCTCAAAAGGTGTGTTGTATGTAATATATATATATATATATATATATAGGCGTGTGTGCTAAACATACCAGCGCAGTTTCCTTCTTCGTGTAGAGGCAGCAGACACGTACTACGTCCCGAGTGTCGGTCGCAAAGCTTTCCGAAGATGTAGTCTCCCGCACACAAAATGTCGTTTATGGAGAAGGAGAGTCGGCAGCTGGTTACGGTGTAATCGCCGAGCTGGCAGGAGCAGGTCTAATCTAATAGAGCCGCGACGGCGCGAGCGCGAATTCGCAGAAGCTGCCTGCCAACGCGTACTAATTCGGACGATAGGATAGTATGGTTACTTTGCACACCGAGAATTCGTCCGCATGCCCGCTCAACTTCGCCAGAAGCGGGCACACGACGCCGCTCATAGACGACGCATGCAAAGAGTAGAAGTAGGCTTATCCTACCTAACCCGGCTTACAGGCGAAAACGAGTGTGTGCAGATGTGCATCTTCCACAACGGCTATTCCACGCAGGCTAACTCGATGGATAAGCGCAGCCACGCTCTCGTTGACGTTCGACGAAGAGGACATTGGTAGTAGCGGCTTCTTCTGAGCTCGATGCGTACTATGCGCTAAGTCGGGCTACACGGCGACCTGTTGTTGTTGTTGTTGTCGACCTTGTCATTCTCGTATCAGCATTGCATAGTAGTAGTAGTAACATTCATACGTCAGAATTCCTACGCATAGCAGTGCGAATGCTTGCAATTTGAACACACTTTTTGACGGAGGAAGTGCTATATTGTGCATACATGCAGTGAAAAGAAGGGAAATAGAAAAAAGCAAATGAGTTCCAATATGCAGTGACAAACCTGCTCAGGCGCTTCTATAATTTTGTAAGGGGCTAATTCCAGAAGCACATCTTATTTGTCATTTTCTTGTGTAAGACGAACGACAGCTGACTGCTGATGTTACTAGGAGTTGCCGTTGCATGTCGCCTGCATCCTGGGGTGTTAATATTATGCCCAATATTGACATCCGACCACTTTGGAGTAGCTTTCAGGGAGCCAGCAGAGCTTACCGGCAAGAACTGTGTATGCTAGCTAAAAATATTTTGTAACGTTTATAGTACCGATCTCGATATATATATATATATAGATATATACTAGGTGGATTAAGTCGTTCGTAGCACCGACTGTGTACAATTTAAAAAGCTCACTTGATCTTCATCGCCGGACAGAGACGTTCATCGGATATAACAAAAAATAAGTATCATGTAGATTGGTTGCAATTGCGTTTGTAGGAGATCGCGCAACTGTAACGGACACTCCAGTGACAATGAGTCAGAACGGGTACCGCGTTGTGATCAAACATTTCTTGAAAGCTTCACTGCAACGGTTAAAAGCAGCTCTGAATGAGAGAACGGTGCTAGAAGTCTACAAACTCAGTCTACAAACAAGGTGATGACGGACCGGCAATTAAAGCCATGCGAAGAGGCGAGCATTAGCTACATTGCAGTACATTGAATCAGCATATATGCATAAAAATTTAGCCAGTGGCTACCATATAAAGTAACAACTGAGCAAAAACTGACTTGCGTGGTCAATTTCGAAGAGTATATTTTTAAGATTTTCCGTAAGGCTAATGCGTTTCTTTCGCTTTTTGTTTATGTCATGGCTAATTTTAGTCAACTCCGACATTTACCTTGTCTAAATTGGAAACCATGCAAACCAATATAAGAGTGGCCGTTCTGGGTCTCGAAGCCAGTCCTCCCGAATGCAAGGCAAAGCATTTGCCACTAAGCCATCTTGCTCGGTCGGATTTGGGGCTCTTAAGACGGAATCCGCAATTTGTTTTAGTCCGATTCGTAACCGCTAGCGAAACTTGGATCCATCACTCCACTCCAGAATTGGAAGATGCCACCACGAGGTGGCGCGAGCAGGCTTCCACCGCGGTAAAGAAGCGCATCTCGATTATAGAGTGTTTGGCGACTTTTTTGAGACACAAAAAGTATTCTATTAACCGACTACCCTTTACAGGACGAGCGATGCAGGGCAAGTACTACAATCTTGGTTCAGCTGAAGAAACGCGTCATAGAATGACCTGCGATACAGAACAGGACTGTGCTGTTTCACAACGACAATGCACCCGCCCACACGTCTCTTTTTGCCATGGCCAAATTACGCGAACAAAAGCTCTAAACTATCAGACATATCTGTTTGAAAACCTCAAAAAGTATCTCTGCAGAAAGAGACATGAAAGCAACAAGTGGCATGCGGCGTAGACGAGTATTGCAGGCATCCACATGCTACTAAAAATCCCTGAACTATATGTGTTGAACTGATCAAATTTAAAAAGCTTATGACGACAACGGCGCCGAACAGGGAAGTGCTTCGGAAGTAATGAACATAAGCATTATGTAAATGCATTTTGAACTGCGTTTGTAGCAGGTCGCGCAACTGTAACAACGCAAACCCTCCACTGACAATCGAGTTGGATAGGTACCGTGCTGTGATAAAACATCTGTTTGAAGGCTTTACTGCAACAGAAATGAAAGCTGCCCGTGTAAGATTCTGAGAAATAATAGTAAGAAGTCTGGGACCCTTCGTGGAGGAGAAGGGGGTAATATCGAAAGAGCAGAACGGAGCGGAACGGCCAGAGTACCGGAGCGGACCCAAGAGCGAGCCAGATTCTTATTGTACGCAGATTATGTATGTGGCCATCTTTAGTATGGGTAAACTATTTACAATAATGCATAAAATGGCCCAGAAGATTAATTGGAGAGACGGTAGCTATGACATTTCGAAAGGGCCGCCGTCAAAATGTGTTAACAAATGTGCATACCTAGGGGTCACTTTGTCAACAAGGGCTAGCAGCTTTCGAACACATATCCAGAAAAAGTGTCTTGGAAGGCCACAATCGAAGCTGTGCAACTAAATGCCCACATATGCTTCCGGTTCATGCAACAGCCGCTCTTCTTGTCGGAATACAGATAGCACCAATCACCACATGTGCTATTCCACTGGTATGGGATCGGGTGGAAGTGGAAAAATTGCTTTTAATTGACGCAATGAGGTTTTTCTTTTTAGAGAAGGCTCTCGCCCTATTGAATACGTGAAGGAATATAACTATCCACGCGCTGGAAGGTGGCTTGCTGCTGATGGAGAATCTGCAAAAACAACGGTGCAACAAATGACGATGCAAAAACCTGAAACGATGAAAAATCGCGAAACTGTCGAACCAACATTAGTGAGGTGGACATAGATATTTTTGGATCAGCAGCAACCTGAAGCACTGCTTGGCGAGCTGGCGATGTAAGTGTTCGACATCTAACTACGGCTTTTGCAGCCTATGGGTTTCAACACGTTCTGTGCAACGTGGAGGCTTTTCGTGAACCACAGGAAAAATTTCAATGCAGACCGTGCTGAAACAATTGCAAAGAACATCACGCCCGCAGTATGTTCGTTAATTTGGTCCATAGAAGAATTTTAAAAAGCTAGATTGATGGTTGTCTCGAGACATTTTGAGGTAACGCATCGTCCGGGTGCCAATAAAATAAATATTTCATTTTTTTTATTAAATCTACAATCCCTCCAATTTCAGCTTAACACTTGGCTTTAACGCTCGTAAAATACACACATTCAGGCAAATGTGCATGGTAATCATTCGCACGATCTATGCGCGTGCTCATAAATTTTAAACGGTATGTATCTGACAGCTGATAACATCTCCCATTAATATGGGACTTTGTCCGACACAGGGCGGGGAGAAAGGTTTACGGTCATCATATAAAGAATCAAACCGCCACCAATTTAGTACCAAAATTATCTCTATGAATTAGACATTTTTCTAGATATATGCCCTTCCTAGATATATGACCTGGCCTACTGGCCAAATGTTGAAATATTGAACACGAAATCTAAAAGATGAGACATAGAAGAATTTCGATTTTTTGCGAACTTAATCAATAGGACTACGTTTCACAAATACCGTTAGAGAAACCCTAGATTTGCCAACATATCCGTTTATGGTGCCGCTTTAAGCGACCCTGATAAAAAAAAGGTAACATGTATATATTATATCCATATGTCCAATGTGTTTTAGAAACTTTACTGTAATTCCTAGGCAAGACAATACAATACAGTGTCTACTTTATTAGAAAATTATATTTTAAATATCACACACTATATCAGACTCACGTGTGCGACGAGATAAACGTCACGCGAATTCATTATTAACAACGCTATCACTGGCTATTTCGAGTGCATAGGTAGTTACGCCACTCCGGAGATTCTTCTGCCTTACCGCAGAGTACTCCACAAGTCTATCTTTATTAATTATTTGCTTAACATGCGGACGTCAACTCGTTGCTCTACATTTGGAAGTCCATTTTCTGCGCGATTAGTAGTGCAGCGCCTAGACAAACGCTCACACACATAGAGACACATGATTATAAACAAACATGTTATATATACAAACTCTTTTTGTGACCAATGATGCGCGAGCCGAGCCTGCTGCAGCGTATCTACGTGGAAATGCGGCGGCGGTAGTGGGATCGCTTCCATCGTCAGAGGATTGGCTGCCAGAACTGCCGTAGCAGTAATAACTAATACATTGACCATTTACACACGAGATATCAAATAAACTAGTTGAATAAGTTCCGGGATTTAAATTTTGATTGATAAGGCTTAGTCAATCAGAGTGTTCCAATGGTTTTCGCATTTTCTGAGTAGTCTTTAGTAGAAGACTGTCATCGTAACGCTAGATCAATGACCGGTCGAAACGCAACACATGTTATTTGCGTGTATGGGCCGTTTTCAAAAGAGGCTGTGCTTATCATCTTGTTTCGATTTTTGAGAAATTACACACTAGGAATTCCTCCCTCATGGCTAGATTGTAACAGGGACATTCTATGTGGACGTTTATAATATGCCTGTTTGAGAATTCGTCGTGCGCGTCCATAACTTTACAACGCGTTTTGACGACGTGACATCGATTCAAATAAAAATGATATCGGTTTTTTAACAACATTGCAGTAAATAATTTGCCAAGGCGTGCCACAGCCTCTACGACACAAAAATATTATTATTATGGTTTATTAACACCCAGGTTGAGTAAATTTTAAATCAGTACATCAGTCTCAATCAGTGTTTTTTCTGCGTCACCGGATCTTCCCTCATCTTGCGAGTTCAGCTATTGATTGCACTGCTGGACATGCTGCGGCGTGGTATCTATCACAATGGCCTAAGCATCTCGCGCACCTACAACACTCCTGAGGATTGTGGAATTCTTGTGTAATGCATAACACGTGATGAAACCCGTTGGCTGCAAATGCCGTAGTTAGATGCCTATTCTTATACCCGGCTGCTCGCCAGGTTGTACTCCTCATCGCTATCGTCGTGTATATTCCTATGTCTATATCCTTCAAATTTTCCCCCCACTTCATAGTGTAGACCACAAAGGCCGTCGTCTTAGGTAAACCCCGTTTTACTTGTAATTCTTGTGTCATTAGAGCCCCCCCTTCTAATATATGAACTATTCTATTCCTACAAGAGTTAGCTAACCCCAAAGTCCGCTTCATGAAGAAAAATCAAACTCTATCTAGTAACTGTAGATCTGCCTCTCCTAATTTCTCCCATATAAGTGATACACCAAATGTTGCTATTGGTTCCATTTTAATCTTGAAAAGGGCGGACGCGGTATGTATTGACAACATTTGCGGGTTTTTAATTGCTGCTGCCACTCGAATGGCTTTTCCTACTCTACTTTCAATATGTTTTCGAAAACTGCTACCATTTGACGTTATAGTGACCCCTAAATAGGTAAATTTATTTACAAAATGTACTGTATTTCCCCTGGCTCGAAGAACATCGTCTTTCGCCAATCGACCTCCTCTTCGAAATTTTACTGCTACTGTATTTTGCCAGTTAATACTAAATCCCATCTCGTTCATATAGTCGATTAGCCGTTCTGTATGCAAAATATTTTAGCTAAAAATGACCCTTACTACTCGAAATGACTAGATATTGGTAATGCGGTGTGCTTGGAATCATACCTTAATAAATACTATTGAGTGAGGGTCTTAAATGCGCAATGAATTTATTGCCAAATTATTTGATTCGAGAAAACACATCGCGCTCTTGGTAGCGACGTTCCAGCGGGAGCAATTGCTTTTCGATGATATGGAAAGCTTTTACCATTTGGAGGTCGTGCCTGTAAGATGAATGAGTAAAGCAGTAGGAGGACTTTCTGTCTACCTACGAAGCTATTTGTCCACATGCGGTGTATTCAAAGAGATAAACACTTTATGATAATTTCATCCGGATGTGTTAACATTGTCATATTTGCGGAACTCTGAGGTTTTAGGGCTTCTACAATTGTCTGAAGTGATTTGAATTGCAGAATAGATCACGAAGCTAATGGCAACACAAAAACGTTTTTCTGCAGCTCATGGATGATGTGGGTTTTGTGTGTGCTAACGTACGTAATAATTTTACTTAGGCCTGTCATAGCGGCATGAGTACAATATACATAATGTTTCATAACCTTTATTGTACAGGGCTTTAAAGTTGTAGGCTTGCTGCTAGGAAACTGTACGAGCTTTAGTAGGCATACCTACGCCTTAGTAGGAAGTCCTACATACGGTTCTTTCGTGACTACAAGGTCGAACACTTATTGAGGCACTTAATGAGTGACAAAACGATTGTGATAAAGGAATTGCAAATAAAGCAAATCAGGCCTTTCCTTCGGAGCAATTCGATTTCAGGAAGGACATGGGGACCGGCAACGCAGTGCATTCTTCAGTCGGACAAACGGTAGTTCCGGTTTCGAAATCGAATGGTGCGGGCTGTCTCCCAGCGCAGTCTCATCGCTGTGTGCGAAGAGGGCTTTTCGGCTCTACAGGGATCACTCCCGAATGACCTTGTGCCAATCTGTTACCGCTGTTAAAATCCTGGACATCGGGCAGGCGCGTGTACGGCAAACAAGGCAGCGGATGCCACCGCTGTGGGTCTACAGCGTACACGGTGCGCGCCTGTGACGCCCTGACTCCGGAGTGCTTTACCTACCATGTAACTGGCCACAGAGCTGAAAGCATGGGGTGTCCAGTTTACCGGGCTTAGGTACTGCAGGCTTGGCGGCCCACGACCTCCTCGATGCCTATTCTCGTACCCAGCGCGTGGGGCTGTGTTTCCTTACAGAACCGAATGTCGCCATTGCCGGGCGGACGCCGAATCTGGACAACACAGCCGATGCCGCGATCTGGTTTCGATACTGCTCTTGCAATTACGGGTCACGGCTCAGGTCCAGGCTTTGCCTGGGTGGAGTTGCGAGGGTCAGTTGTCATTTACAGATGTTACTTTTCTGCCCATAGCTTCTGGCGAAGTTCGAGAGTTTTTTTTGGCCTCAGTCACGGCCTCGATACGGTCCCACCCCCCATGAGTCCGTGGTGGTGACGGGGGATTTTAACGCTTCGAGTGTCGCCTGGGGGCGTCCATGGACAAATAAAAGAGGGTCGGTGTTGTTAGATTGGACGGCCGAAATGGGACTATCCTTGGGCAACACTGGCGATGAGTTTACTTTTGTGCGGGGGTCCCAGCGGTCGTTCCTGGATTTCACCCTGGAGGATGACGCCTTGCTTTCTGCCATTTATTGTTGGATGGACAGATCGAAAAATAATTGATGCACCGTCAAATTGACCCCCAGGAGCCGTTCATCTCGCCGCACATGGCAAATGGGGCTCCTTCATAAGGACGCCCTTAATGCTACGCTCGGTGCAAGATTGGGAACTGCACAAGATACGGGCGTTGACGCGGAAGAACTATCCGGGTGGTACCCCTCGGGGTCCCTCCGACCGTCGCCCGACTAAGCCGTGGTGTCCCCCGCCGTTAAAGAGGCTCGAAAAGACTGCAGCAAGGCTAACAAGATCCTGACGAGAGGAGTGCAAGACGACGCCGGCGAGGAGATAAAGATCCTTCTTCCAGCTCAGCGACGGGCGGACAAGTTGCAGAGTAACTACAGAGACTGCCGACAAACCCTGAAAACTGTCATCACTCAAGCAAAGGCAGCAGCGTAGCGGGAGCTCATAACGGCGGTCGAGGCTGATCCCTGGGACTTACCTTACCGGGTGGTCACGGGTAAGCTTCGCCGAGGCAGCCCCCTTTGTCGCCTTAGAAGATCCTGAAGCAGGTCCAACTGATTTTTCCTGGACAGTCCGCGCGCCCGTTGCAGATCTTTATCGTTCGCCCAAACTACATACCACCTGTCACGGTGGATAATATCTTACGCGTGGGCAAGAGGCTTACGCCCGGGGAGACACCTGGCCCTAATGACATGCCGCCTGGGGTCATTCGCCTTCTGGCAAGGCAGCATCCGGAGAAGTTGGCAGGCATGGCCACTCGACTATTGAAAATGAAATGTACCTTGCGCAATGGAAGCGGGCACACCTTGCGCTCATTCCAAGGCCGGGCTCTACATCATTTCGACCCTTTTGTCTACGCCGAGTGTTTATTTACAATCTATACGGTGCGGACGTGTTCGTGTGTGGCTCCTGGAAAGTATCTCTAAATTTAGAATTCAGTATTGAAATCCATGGTCATCAGCGAGCTTAGCAACCTTCGAGACCAGAGGAGTCGACTAGCGTAAAACTCTGCTGCGGACTTTGGTGTGCATTATCCATACGTGCAGTGTATACCTGAATATCTATTGTCGTCATGATCACCGCTCAACTCCACAATCACTTGCCAGCAACCGGTCGCCATTACCACCCTTTGTTATCATCGGCACTCCACCGTCATCTCCATGTTTATCATCATCGTCATTATAGTCAGCGTCGTCCCCATCAACATCCTAGTCATCATTATTATCGTTGTGTTTAACCTTTTTCATTAGTTACTACATACAGCATCATCATTGGAACAGCATCAGCATCATCTTCATCATCATTCACCTCAGTTAACGATCACCCACAGTCATCATCACCACACACCTCTATCACTAACTTTATCGTTGGCGTCGCCGCGGCCTCCAACCCCGTTACGGTAACCAATATCATACGCTAATTTCAGTCCGGCCTGCGCCCGCCTGTAAACAAACAATACCTTGCTTGTAAACAGGCGCGGTGCAGCAGCTGGTCATGCAACGGACGCCGACGAAACGACAAGAGAAGGAGCCACCCGAAGCACGTACGTCGCTGCACGTAGATCGTGCAGCGGCAGCGTATGAACGCATTGTTGGATCAATCAGTGATGCGGGCGGTGCAGCTCGTCATTCAAAATCGAGTTGTGGGAAGCAGGCCGCATCAAGCCTGATTAAAGACACCCGCAGCAAAGGTATGCGTGTATCGCAAGCTGAATGGTACCCAGCGAGCATTGAGGATGCCAGCGAAACCAATGAGCAGGGCAATGGCGCAACAAACGTTACGGTTAATGACTCGGCCGACAAACCGATGTCACCGGTTGGCCAGGAAGACACAATTTTAAAAGGGAGAATCAAGTCGCGGTGCATGGAACACCCATTGAAGAGGAGGATGATATTGGATGGAGTACGGTGGGAGTCGGAGGTAAACCTATTGTCGCTCCGCATAGTAGTCCCGCAGAAGCGGTTGTGCGGCGATGCTCTTGCCGGCCACATAAAGGAGAATGGTAAAGAAACCACGGTTTACACAGAAATGGCCAGCTCGTTATTGTGGCGGACGACGAGGAGGACAAGGCTGTCCTTAGTTTGCAGTCCCTAGCCGGAGTGCCGGCCTCACTAAGGTTAAGCGGCTCCCCTTGTCAGTAAAAGGGGAAATTACCGGAGTCACCGTAGTCCATCTATTGCTACGGGTGACGGAAGCTAGAGCAAGTGGCCAATGTAGAACGGTTCACGGCACCAAACCTGCGCCTTGCGTTTCGGCTGCTCCTTCCGTGGATAAGGTAACTCTGCTAGTATAGTCAATTACAAAAAAATTATTATTTCTCGTCTGCTGGAAACGATCGTGGAAAAAATTGGTGCTGTTGTCGAAAATTCTTCTGTCGACCTTCGCCGCGGGATTGAGGAGGCGATAAGAGCAGCGCTTTCCCCGGTGGCCGCGCAGTCACAGCGTAGCACCGAGAAAAACGCACAAAACGACGATGGTTTGCCTAGCAACAGGCAGTCGCCTTTTTCACTGAATCCAACATGTTAAATAGCCAAGCCGATATCCGCCGTTGGTTCTCTCCGGCACAGCCACAGTCAGCCGCACCTGCCGCTCACGCCACTCCAAACAACCCGCATCTAGCAAACTAATCCACTCGGCCGCGTGCGCCTATTGGTACAGACTTGGCCCATCTTGTGTTAAGGGTAGCCCAGATAAAGGCGGGCGTCAAGATGTTATCCTGCGTCCCGCGCAGCTTGCGGAACAATGTTTCTGTTGAGCTGGCAAAAACCATTGACGGTGTCAGTCATTCGGAAGGCCGGGAATGTTTGGATGTTAACAGCCGCCAGAACGCTACTTTCAACTGATACGATCGCCCTCTTTGATTCACAAACTCGCCGTAGCTTGCTGGAGAAATACCCCAACGTCTGTCGAACTCGTCGTTTCCGCCGGCACCGACGCCGACTCCAATCAGCATTGGGCATCGTCGTTACGCCGACCGAGGTCCGTAACGCCGTCAGGAGATTCCCTAACAGCTTTTCCGGCGGTCCCGACGGCCTGCGCACGCGCCATTTAAAAGATCTCATTGGTGCCTACGAGCACGACAGTAATCCTCTTCTGCAGGCCCTTGTACGACTTGTCACCCTAGCGGCTAACGGACGTTTGCCTGAACTCATACTTCTGATTTTGTAGGGTGCAAATTTCATTGCCCTGCGTAAGAAGGACGGTGAAATTAGCCCGATCACTGTCGGCTGTACATTACGGCGACTGATGGGAAAGATCTTAATCAAGAAGTCCTTGCCAAGTATTTTGGAGCTTGTGGCTCCGATGCAGCTTGGCTGCGGAATCAGAAGTGGAGCAGAAGCAGCAGTACACGCTACAAGGGGTCCTCGAGACTCGCTGTGGCCAGGAGAGGGTTTTAGTTAGCCTCGACTTCCAAAACGCGTTTAACTCAATGCGCCGCGACCGTCTGTGAAACGCAGTGAGGCCCAAAGTACCGAGGCTTTTTCCAGCCGTTTATCAGATGTAACTGTTTCCTAACAATCTCCCCTGGCAGGCAGAAACTATATACAATCATGTTGTGGCGTGCAGCAGGGGAATCCTTACAGTCCAGCACTTTTCTGCATCGACATCTCCGACCTCCAGGCCAGACTAGTGTCGGTGATTGCGGCCGTGGTATCTAGAACACCTTAGCCGGCGATAACTTGACGGTGGTTGAGTATATCAAGAGTCAGAGCATTCGAGGCTGAATTAGACTTACGCCTAAACGACGACAAATGTGAGGTATTCTGGCTTTCTCAAGATACGCGCACGGAGCCAACACCGTTAGTAAGGGAGCAGCTTTCAAACTTCAGAGGGGTAACCGAAGACAGTTTGGAACTAAATGAGCGCCATTCACAGGAGGCGGCGGTAGAGGATGCGCTCAGGAAAAAGCTAGCAGACACCAACCAATGGTGCCGCCGGGCAAAAGCCTTACTACGCACCTAGCCTTTTACTTACTGAGACACAGTCTCTCAACGCCCCGCTAAATGCACTAACTCCGGTGTTCGCCAGCGTTCAGAAGCGCGACTTTCTACATTCGTTTTGATGAGATACTCCGGGAGACCTAATAATCCCAGCTAAATGTTGATTCAAAATATCTGTCTTGGACTCAAGCTGCGCTTCCCGTTAGTGCCTGGGGCTTAGGCGTACGCAGATCGGTCAATATTGACCTATTCCTGCTCGGTGTCTGAAGTTAAGAAGCTTGTCGTCGCCATCCTTCGACTGAGCCGGATTGCCGACTCAACGCAGGCAGCACTCGCTAACTTTTACGATTAGTGCGGTTCAGTGCCAGAGTAAGTAGTACAAGGACCTCTGGATCGGATCGTCGTATCTCGACTCCACGCGACCTAGAAAATCAAGTTTCCGACAGGGAGGCCCCGTTTAAAAGCGTGCTTTAAACAAATAAGTGGCAAGTGGCTTCAAGCCCTCCCCTCGCCGCAGCTGGGAAGGATGCTGGACAACAACACACTCCGCA
Organism: Dermanyssus gallinae; assembly: GCA_003439945.1. NCBI lineage: Eukaryota > Metazoa > Arthropoda > Arachnida > Mesostigmata > Dermanyssidae > Dermanyssus > Dermanyssus gallinae. The sequence goes on from QVRM01005069.1 coordinate 66,969, forward strand.
TCGTTTCCGGCTTGCGGCGCGCGGCGGTAGTTTGCGCACCTCCACCCATGCAACCTATGAAGAGCAACAGTAAGCGCCACGGGTGAACACGCCTTGTTGTGTTGCTATAGCGCTGGGCGCCACTCATGTTACTTCGCCATCAACGACGTTATCTTATGCGCTCGCAGGGAACCGAAAACTTGACGAAATACCAGGAATTAGCGTCGCAATTTATAGTTCAACCGTTCACCATAGAAACCTTTGTCCCGATCGGACCTGAATCTATAAAATGTATTAAGGAACTGGGCCGGAAAGTCACCGCTGCAACTCAGGACCCCCGAGCTAGCGAATACCTGTTGCAGCGCATATCGATCGAGGTTTAGCGCGGCAACGCTGCGGCTGTGGAAGGGTCTCTTCCGTCAGTTGCAGGGCTTCCCGTAGAAACAGTTTTTTTTTCCATAATTGTTTGCTAATGACAATAAATATACAAAACATTGCAAGGATTTGTCTACTGTTTGAAAATGTAATAACAGAGCATCTAAATGCAGAGATTGAGAACTTTTACGCTTTGTCGGTTGACCAGTATAGTTTCTTTTCATCCTCCTCGATGTTAAGAATGCTTTTAAGACAGCAAACTGGGGGGGTGATTATTTAACCGTAACTCCAGCATATAACGCACGGCTCCGTCCTTGGCCCAGTTCTATGGAACTCCGTCTACGACAGTATCCTGCGGCTGGGCCTTCTGGAAGGCGTGGAGACCGTCGCGTACGCCGAAGACCTCGCTCTCCTCGTCAAGGCTTGCCGAGAGACAACACTAGAAGAAATTGCTTACGTGGCGCTAGCCGACATACAGGCATGGATGACCGCCCGTCACCTACAGCTTGCCCCACAGAAGACGGAGGCAGTTTACATAACATGCCGGAGAGTGACACGTGCTGTCAACCTGACGCTCAGCGGGCCACCCTATTCCGATCAAAAGGACTGCCTAGGCGTCATTTTAGATACCGGTTTCACAGGTGCCGCGCATATCAAGCACATCGTCGCCAAGGTCAACGAGGTCGCTCAGAACCTGGCCAGGATTCTCCCTCGGGTGCGAGGAACTACGGACGGGTGCCGCCGGCTGCTAGCCTCGGCGATGTAAGCGGCGCCTGCGTAGGCCGACCTGGCCCTACGCGTTGCTCGCAACGGGCGAGCTCTTCGTGCGGCGCAGCGCGGCATGGTCTATTGGGTCTACCGGGCGTACCGCACGGTGAGCACAGAGGCAACCTTCGTCCTGGCTCGCCAGCTTCCCTTGGATCTCCTGGCTCGGGAATAAAGCGAGCGTAAGACGGATGGCGCGACGGACTTCACGCAAGTTCGAGCGGCAACGCTTGACGCGTGGGTTCACAAATGGGCCACGCCAGGTTTAGGAGTGCCACGGGCGAACTAGACCCGGTCGCTTATACCGGACCTCCGACGTTGGTATGACGGGCCTGGGCGGAAGCCACTTCTCGGTCCAGGCCTTACAAGCCACGGCCAATTCCAAACCTATATGGTGCGGATTGGGGAGTTGCAGGTGGATACGTGCACACTCTGCTCGTTGGGGCAGGCGGACGACGTTGACCATACGGTCTCGTCCTGCTCCGCCCGGGCCCAGGTCCGCAGAAGCTCGACGTATTGCTATGCAGGAATATGGACACAAGACATTGTCAGTCACATAATGGAGAACGCCGCCGCATGGGCGGCAGGCGTCTTTTTCTTAGACACTATTATATGCAAGAAGATGCGGCTAGAAAACGCTCGCCGCGCGCGCCACGGAGGCACGCAGGTGCCATTAAATGGTCGAGATAAGGGTGCCCCGCAAGGGGCTATGGCAATCCAGCCTTCCGTAGAACGGCTCGACGCATTCCCTCGGGTTACTGAGATGAAGACACAACAAGATCCATGAGAGCCGGTGGAGCACGAGGCTTCCCTCCCACGGTCTCGAAGTAGTGCCACACAATTCCGAACTCTGGGGGGTAGGAGGGATTAAGATCTTTAGTGGGTGAAGTCCCACACTAGGTGCTATTGGTTACCAGTACCGATAGTGCATTAGCGTTTCCGAACCTCCCTATAAAAAAAAAAAGTCGGACGGACGGTGTCCCGTCCATGAGGCTGCCTGTATGCGGCCTCTATTGACGGCCTCAAAGCTTTTTGTAAAGCTTTGGGCGATCTTATAATCGACAGTTTCCTGCAGATTGGAAACCGATGACAAAACTCTGTTGGTGGAGGGAAGGAGCGGTATGCTGAAAATAACGCAGCTCCTCAGATCATGTTGGGCTCCTCAGTTCGACTCGCTGAGATGCACCTTGTTCACGCTGCTACTGAGTTTCAGTTGTCGGGCACTGCAACAAAGATCTCTGCACTCCCTCTCTTACTGGAACGGCAAGACTACAAAAAACAATGTTTAATATTCTTGTGAAGCATCTTGTATATACTGTATTTTAATGAAATAAATATGATTGATATCGTTTTTAATCCGAGAGCCGAGTACATCTTAGAACGACGCTCGTCTGTCTTTACTAGATCAAGCTTGGATCAACTCTTTCTCGGACAAGCTCGTGGTTCTTATAGTTATTCAAGGAACCGGAGCTAGTAGAGGTGTTGTTAAGCCTCAGCTTATTCAAAGACGCACGATAACAAGCCTTACTCCCCGTTTTTAGGGTGGCCTAAGGCTACCGGCCGGACAGGCGCCACGGGCTGTCCTGTAAGCAGGCGTGCAAGACACCAGGCTTTGAATGACACCTTCAGTAGAGCTTGACAGTCCAGTGGCCTACCGTACGTGCTGAAGCCCGTCAGACTTGACATGAAGGGCGAGAAGAGACCTGACGATCTGACATTTCCCTGTGACATTGTGTGAGAGCGGTTGCATGCTGGGTTAGGGCGCGACATTTATTGACTTATTAGCACCATCAATAGTCAGTGCTGACGCAGCCGAAACCAGACCTGCTTCAGCTTTTACCGAGGCAGGCAAGGAAGTACCTGAACATCGGGCACCCGTACGAGTTCTACCTACTTGTATGAGTCTTGGCGGGCCGGGCCCGTCCCTTTGCGGACTGTTGCTGCAGGTGGGGCAATTCTAGCGGCCGATTCTATCCAGCGGCAATGGAAGAGCGAGAGATTTTTTCAGGCAGCACCTCTCACTGGATGTGTCTATGTCGTTCTTGTAACGAGTGAGGCTTAACAACAATTACCTTTCACGACAGTCTTAACTGTTTTAGCTTATTAATGTATTAGCACTGTGTCCCTAACAGTCATGTCCCGTCCGCTCATGAGTGCGGATGTGTAGACTGTTCGGTCCGTAGCCTTACGGCAAAAATCACGTTTAATCAACGTAAAGTGCCCGTTTTTGTGTCAGGGTGCATCCTCTATTATCAGTGACTGCGCTGTGCATAGCTGTTTGGTGTGCTTCTTCGTGTTCTTCGCGTGGTTGATCCTGATTGTTTTTTTGTTAGGATTTTACCCCACTACCATGTTGTGTGGAAATTTGTTCTGTTGTTGCTGTCTGGTTACACCTTATCCTGCTTAGTCATTGCTACGCTTGCCCGCCACTCTTGCCAAAACGTTTGTTGTTGTAGTGGCTTCTACCGTACCAATTGCTGATCTTTTTTACACGGCTTTCGAAATTATTCTACAATGGGTAAGGGAAAAACACAAAAAGCAGCAACAACAACAGAAATGACGGACAGCAACAGCAACAACAGAAATGGCGGCCTCCATAGGGCAACAGCTGTTACCAATACCAGCATCGTTGAGGACTCTCTCCAGCTGGAGATCAACCAAACGCTGGCGCAAGTTATTAGCGGCCGCAATATAAATGCCCCGGCCACCAGGAGTGATGACCGTTTCTCTTCTGGCTTCAATGGCACAACTTATTTTGCGTGGTGTTAATAATAGTATATAATGCCATTCTTTAATATTGTAATGAAGGTTCATCAAACAGTTGACGTCTCAGTGGAGAAGTCAGGTGTCGTCGTTCGAGCAGAGAGCTCATGCAAAAGAAGAAAATATGCGTTTGTTTGTTAAGTCGCTCAACCTGCCGAAATCGAATCCGTGTACCTAACAAATAGCTCGTATATGGTCTTGAGGAGGAAGTGAAGGAGAAAACATGTGGAATTTTGAGAAGCAAAGTGACGCATGTTTTCTCCTTTATTTCCTCCCATTGGCGACGCCCGGTCTGACGGACTGTGTCGGCCGGTGGCTATTTGCTTCTCCTGACTGCAAACTAAAGAAGAAGCTTCTGGCAAAATCTGCCGAGCAATATAGGAGCACCCGGCAGAAGGGTCCGTATATTACACATTTTGCCGCTGATCTCCTTATCTGTACCACGGACGCCGACGTCGTTAAGCGAGTGACAGAACACGCGCCGAAACGTAGAGGTTCTTCACTAAGAGAAGATGGAAATGGTGGCCGTCAACTACTACGTGCGCGACCTGCGGCCGGATGCGGCGGAAGCAGCAGCAACAATAAAAACAGCAGAATTGTCGGTAGCAGAGTCGGCATTGGTAGCTCCACCAGGTCTCAAGGCGGCCCAAAAAGCGGCAACAAAAATGGCGCTGACAACGATAACAAAAACAACAGCAACAGCGATCACCGTGGCGGCGGCGGCTGCGCCATCATCAACAGTAGTAACGGAAACAATGGAGATAGTGTGGATTGACGCCGTTGGACAACAACGTAATGACTACAGCGAATAGATAGATAGTTGAGCACACATTTACCTGATCTCTGTTGACTTTGTCTTCGTGATAATTCTTACGTGTTTGCTTTTTGCCGTGGGGCTACTCCTCTTTTTTTCAGTGATCTTTAGTGCCTCTCACAAGCAAATGCTTATGGATATATATATATGTATATATATATATATATATATATTTATTTTTGTTCATATATATGGTTTGGATTGATCGGACTGGTAACCTAGATACGCTGGCACGTAGGAACTGCTCCACCACCCTTAATGTTGATGACACGGCTGCCTTATCCGATTTCTTCCTTTTACGTTTGAACGCTCGTGCTGTTTAAGCTCATGACGAAGGACGTTTCCATGCGACTATTAGTCTCGTTGAGAGGCTTGATTACCCGGACTTTGTTTGCAGATCTGAATCGTGGCATCGCCCCTACGAGGAGCGTTTAAATTATATTGAGGGTTCGAATAATCGTTCTCAGACTAAAAACTATTATACATATATATGCTTGGTGAGCTCCTAGGCCCACCTGATTGTGGTCTCAGTGTTGTTGTTGGCGACACTAACCAAGATACTTAAGCTGTAAATTCAGATAATTATATTTCTGATCTTGCCTCCCTTGGGCTGACTCAAAGTAAGTCACCCGCCCGATGTCCGTCTCTGCTTTGGATCATGTGTCTATCGATGGCGGTGGCGCCCTTTTAAAGTATGCCGCTATTTTTATCTAAACATTAATATTCTCTGATCATTCCTCACTATTCTGTTGTTCGCTTCTCAAACCTACTTCTGCCTCTACTCCCGCACGGCGTGTTCCAAAGAGGACGACCAAGCGGAAGTTTAACATATTTAACTACGATCAGTTGGTGACGATTGACTGATCTGATTGCCTAATGTCCCTCGATCCTGATACAGCTGTTGAAACGTTTAAGTCAAACTATCTAACATTTATGATCAAGCCTTTCCCTCAGTGGCTGTGCATAACCGTGAACCGCCATCTAAGATCTGGCACTCATCTACTCTCCTATGTCTGCAAAAAGATCTTGACTTTGTAGGCCGTAAGTGTGTGCGTGATAAGTTCAACCCACACTTGGAAGCGGTGTACTACAAGATGTTATCCAGACATTGGGCTCTACTTAAGTCTGAATTCAGGGAGTACCATCACAGACAAATAGAGGTGGCTTCTGGTGGTTTTTCGAAGTATGTCAATAAGGAGACCGGCCGTTCTCAAAAGACAAATGTTCTGGAGTCTATCATCGCACCCGACGACAGCACCGTATGGTTCCGCTAGTATCTGCTCCGCCCTGGCACAACATTTTGCGACTATTGGCGATCAGACAATTGCAGGTTTTCCTCCTCATCGTGGCAACTTGCACGACTATCTACCTCCCTTCCAGATGTATTTTACCAACTTCGACATATTTTGCCAACTATTGTTTTTTTCTTCCTACGCTTTTATTATTGCTCATATTCTAATTTATTTATCGATACTTGAATCTTTCCCCGCGGTTTCAAGAGGGCCTGTGTAATTGCTCTTTACAAAGGGAAGGGATCTTGTCAAGATGCTGGCAGCTATCGGCCAATCAGCTTGACTCCATTTCTCGCCAAGGGTTTTGAACAATGTGTATTGATGCATATTTCGGCACAAGTCGAGTTTGTTTATTTCTTCTCGCCGAGACAATTTGATTTTCGTGCGAGAAGATCTACCGAGACCGCTAATACTTTTACCTACTAGACTATCCTTGAATCTTCCGTTCAGAGTAACGAATGTCTTGCAATTGCTGTAATCTTAGCAAGGTTTTTTACCCAACAGTGTGTTAATAATAATAAATAATAATAGCGAAGCTTACATCTGTGTCATTTTTGAAAATTTTAATCTTAATCCTTCGATTTATAGGCTTTAACAATAGTGGTTGTTCTAGGTTTCGGTCTCTATCTTCAGGATATATATATATATATATATATATATATATATATAATATATATATATATATTATATATATATTTATTTATATATTGTATAATGCGTGCGGTATCTTACGCTGATGACCGCACTTTGCTTGTCCCTTTATTTGAAGATAACCTGCGGGCCGCTTTTTATATGGCGAGCGAAGCATTGGCAGTCCTCTGTGATGCTTTTTGCAACTTTTCGGATGAAGATCGACGCCACAAAAACCCAGTATTGTACTTTACCTGGTACCCCCCACTAGAGCTGTCCCCAAATATTACCTGTCTGGGCTTGTTCTTGAAATGAGCGTATGACGTGGAACAGCCACGCTAGCATACTCTAACATAAATTTGCACCAGCTATTGCTGCACTCGCCCATCTTCGACTTCGTAGGCTTCAGGTCTCTATTCTCGTCTTCGTGTATAAGTCGCTAGTAGAGCCTCACCTCTGCTACTGCAGTGTGGTCTGGGGTGGGACTTACCAGAGTGTCATTGTAGCACTTAGTCTCTGCAAAACAACGCTATTCGTGCTAAATTTAGTTTGCGACCTAGAAAATCTGCCAGCTTTCTACTTGAAGAGCACGGCTATTTTAATATGAAAGCAGCTGATATGTTTTAGAGCTGCCATCTTCGTTTACAAAATCATCAAAAATCTTATAGTCTGGCGACCTTTTTCAGACCATACCTTCTATTGCTGCACCATATCCCTTCCGAAACAGGCAACCTTACACAGCTATTACTTTTCCGCCACACGCTTTCTTGAGAATGGACCACGTCACCACTCATTTATTGCTTGGAATTGAGTTCCTCCCGCCATTGCCGCCATTCCCGATTCCAGCCTCCAAGAGAAGCCTTGGAAAGTTCGTTTCTTTTTCGTAGTTTTCTTTTCTCTTTCGTCATCGCCCCTCTTGTTAACGATATCAATTTTAAACTTGATTGACTTTACTCTAGTCAAAATTACGGCGACCACCATTAATTTGCGTACTTTATTTGTATTTTTGATATTGAATTGTCGTTATCTTGAAAATATTTGTTATTTAATTAAATAATTTACTATACACGTGTTTTATATTATTATTATTATTTTATTAATTATTTTCCGATGCAACGAGCACATGATCTCCGATCTAGCCCCTGGACAACCTCCTCAGTACAGAGGCTGTGTGCTTTCGAGTGTATTTGCAAGTACTCATAAATAATGCTATGTGTTTCATGTGACATTACAAACGGTTCCTTTATTTTAGGTCCTGTACTGATCTATAAAGGTGTAGTATAGGCAGTCCGCATAGATTAAATCAGCATCTTTTATACAAACGTATTGATAGATTTGCCTTGATTAATAGTAAGTGACCGAAAATAAAACCAACATGAGTTTGGACATTGAAGTATACATACTGGATTCATTCGGTTTGGCAGCCTCTCGCTGGAGGATATCCCATTTTTGCTGTCTGGGAGCCTGAGAACCTCATGTGAAGCATTCGAAGTTCTGAGAATTCCACTGTTGCCAATAGGCAAGGCAATATGGATGGTTTGACAAAAATGGAAGACTTTCTCGAAGCGAATGCGATTGCGCTTCGGTGCGCTGCTGGAAAATGCATACGGCCCCTCGGCTTAGAGCACCCTTAGTCAACAAATACGTGTGCAGGCATAATGAGCGTGTCCTGTCTTCCAACCATTACGGCCACATAATCTGTTGATCTCCATGAAGCGCAGACCTCCAATAGAACATAGTTAACGGACTTGCCCTCATCACCTTCGAAAGCGGACAGACGGTTATCTGAAATGCTACAGTGGCTTTACAACCTCACGGGTCAGCCGCGGTATGACCCAGGCGTGGTATAGCGAAGAAAAGCTGGCGGAGCGCATAGCGGAGCAAAGCAAGCAGAGGAAGTACGCACGTATACGAGAGACATTGAAATTCCGTCTATTCGGGTTTACAGCCGGATGAATCCGGCAATAAGTTGACTCGCTTGAAGGCTACATTATATATAAAGTGAGGGAACTTGTGTTCTTGGTCATGATATATGTAGGGTCCTATTATTTCGTCTGATTTGCAGGGCTGTAAATTCAGAAATGTAAATTATACACAGGTTTTCATTTCAGTCAATCATATATACACCATCTCTTTCTATAATCTTCATCCAGCTCCATCTCTTGTAAATAGGAGTATCCACAATTTCAGAATATCTCGTTCTTGGTGGAAACAAAGGATAAAGGCAGCTTATAATACTCTCAAAACATTCGAAGTTTTTCTCTCATAGAAGTTTAAACTGAGCAAAACAGATGATTATCTAAAGGGGCAAGCTCAGGAGTATACGGTGAGTGGGTTAAAATATACCATACAAAATACAATTTTGCGGCACGTCGGTTCGTTGTTTCGTAGCGAAATAGTAGCACCACGCCTTTTCGGTCCCACCAGACGCACAGCATCGCCTTTTCAGCATGGGGCTCGGCTTCTCGTCTTCGAGTCTGCGCGGCACCAATCTTCGCCACGTTTCACGTACATACAATGAGTTAGGTGTAAATGAAATTATCTACGCAAAGAGTTCACCATACATTCGATCACACTGAGTGTAAAATGTGTATTGAATACTACGGGAGCAGTTATTATTCATCAGTATCCACGCTGATCCGTCCGTGGTTGATCTGTCGCATCAAAATCTCTACTATAATTGCGCCAAACCACCGCTTACGACACCATCGCACGTAGATAGCTGATATCAACTATATTTTTGGCTTTTAAAACTCGCACTGCTACCACATCGAGGTACAATTTCGTAAGAACTGATTTGCTAAACCACATATGCTAGCCATAGCAGACGGCCTTCGTTGACAACACCGCGCTTACCTCCAGCCGAACTTTTTGACTGAATAGAGCCAAGACCAAACATATATCTAAACTATAATGAACCATAAACGCTATGTGTACCGGTGTTCATGTACCTTGTGGCAAATTTGTTCAAATAATTATGAATGTATTGTTTATTAACCAATATTTGGTTTATGCACAAATGTGCTACAGCTCCCCTACATAACTTTTTCAGCAATATTGCTTCTGTACACTGTTGGAGATGATACAGATTACATGATTTCCGCATAGGTTGCACTCACACTCGGTTGATATCTCATGCCACCCAATTCGTATACATATCTTCATATGAAATCCATGCATTTCAAACCCAGTAACGAAGTAATCTTTTTCTACAACATGGGCCCTTCTAGTAGTTTGTAGTCATCGATCAAGTCTTATAAAAACGCCAATCAACATCCGCAAACTTATACTCTTATTTGACAAGATGATTTTCAAAGGCCCTCAGTCTCGCAATATTTGCTCAAGTTCATTGCTGTTGCTTAATAAAAGCATAAGTTACACTGAAAGCCTCCCAAAGAGAAGTGTTGAGGCCAACAGGTACACAAGCCGATTGCGGCTAGTGCGGTGAACTACTTTCACTCCTTTTAGAAAACTGGCTTTAATTTTGTCAAGTACTTCCAGATTTGCTTTTGATAGGTGGGGCCGTATGACTTGTATCCCGTAAGCAGCGGTCGGCGCAATCTTTAAATTAAAAAGTTTGCGAGCGATATCCAGCGACAAACCGATGAGGCTCTGGGATATTATGAAACGATAAAATGTCCTTACGAGCTCTTACCTCGATATGCTTAGTAAAATGTAAACCCTGCGTTTGAAACGATTACTCCAAGATTTAAAAAAAAGTGTTGAACAAAAGAAAGTGTTGGTGCTGAGCTCAAGCGTAATTCATATTTTTCTGCGAGCCTACCTCTGCGACGAAACTTCATTGCTTTATTTTTTTGCTACGTTTATCACTAGAGCATTTAGGTCAACAAACTTTTGCAGTGAAGCAAGCGATTGCTGCAGGTGAAATCGACTCCGGGAGTAGAGGACGAGGTCATCAGAATTTTGGATTTTGTCCGGCAGATGGCAAACCAATATTGAGAATAATAGCTGGCTGAGATTATCGCCTTGTGCAACTCCTGTAGTCTGAGTAATTAGGGTGTGTTCAGTTACCCCCGTCGTCGATGATTACAGACCCCTCCTGCAGCATAGCTCTGTAATAACTTTAGTATTACCGCTGCAAACACCACATAGCGCTAATTTTACTAGGATTATTGTTCATGATGCCGTATCAAAATCCGCCTTAAAGTCTACGAAAACAGCAAAGAGAAAGTTACGTTTGAACCCGAGAGTCATTTAAATGCTATTAAGAAGAACAGCACAAGCCGTCATCGTCGACCTCCGTCGTCTAAAGCCGTGCTGCTGTTCTGGCAAGCACTCGGTACTTTCCAAAAAAATCTTCTAGTCGACGCGCTACCAATGCTTGACAGTACTTTATAAATAACGTTTTTCTTTGCTATACCACACGGTACGAACGAAGTCAAAGGATCTCCTTTCCTTCCCCTTCGGTATCCTACTTAGAAGGCTGACGTTCCATCCTTCAGGCAAGTGCGGTATCTTCGTGATTTCGTTGCAGAGAGAAGCAAGACAAGGAGCCAGAATAATCGCTTGTTGCAGATGTTTTTATTCCGAACGACGTCTGGGCCCGCATCCTTTCCGGGACGGCGCTTTCATTATTACATCCACAACCTCCGAAATATCGATAGGGCAAACCAGCTCCTGTCGAGTTTGGGTTGTCCTTTGGCCCCAAACGGAGGGCGTATATCGGGATTGCAACTGGGAATCGTTGATGAGCTGGCAAACATCTGTCGAAAATAACTATGCAGCCTTTCAGGTGATACTGGACAAGCTGTTGGGCGCATCTGGGAGCGTAGCCATTTATGTGGATGAAGCTGGGGACTGTCTGAGTAGCTTGTTTTGTGCTTCTATCTCGTGCTCCAGTTTGGCTCTACGCACCTTCTTTTTATAAATCCGACTGACATTCGTATACAGGAAGGGTCATTTCCGGGCGACTTTTTGCCGATATATACGTCTGATCAACAGTGTTTTAAAGACGGCGTTTTTGGGTATACCAACAGGTTTTTCGAGGTTTACTCAACTGGGGACGCACGCTCTGCAGTATAACATTTTGAACTTGTGTTGCATATACTTCGACATTCAGAGGGCTCGGAACAGGGAAAACATCTGGCAAAAGCCTCAGTAAGCGGGTTGAGTCAATGGCAGCGTTAACCTTTGCCGGTTTTTGGCTTGCTGCCTGATAAGTACCGTGAGCAAAATCGCAACAGGAAGGAGTCGTCTGGCACCAAAAAGCCAGAGTGTTTGTAACTGCCGGACCCTTGTATCTGATGCTATCGTGTCTGGCGTTTGTGGCAAATATATCTATTGTAGACCTCCCTTTGGATGCTACATAAATCGGTTCCTTGGCTGTGGAAACCACCACGTACAACGGTACGCGAACGTGCTGATAAGTGCGTCTGCTCTAAACGTTTTTCCCGTTTGTCGAGAGGGTAGTTGAGATCCCGGCAAAGCATTGTTTTTTGTAAAGGTCGACTTTATCCAAGCAATACAGTAGTTTTTTCCACCAGGTCGGGAATAGCTTCGATGGACATTGCAATTATATTTATGGAACTTCCTGCAAGTAAACGCAGGTACTTATATTCCTCTGAGCTTACTGTGTATAGTACAGCTACTCCACCGCTTGCTCTTCTAAGACATTCACTCCGTTTGTCCAAGACATTCTATCAGATACCAACAGAAACTACGTTGGTTCCGTGCCCTAGGACTCAGTATCCATTGTCAGAGGAAGGAAGGCAAGGTTGATTTAAAATTTCACAATTCCATTGACAGAAAGATGATTGATGTTGCTGTTTTGTGGCTGGGTCTTGAAAAGCATTCGCCATGACACTCTACCTGCACGTGCGTGGTTTTGGTCACGAGTGCCCTTTCCCCTTAATTTTTCTCAGCATTTAGTCACCTTCATTCGTGGAGACATCACTAGACCATCACTATTTTTTTGCCACAAAGGGTCTTTTTCAGCCGGCGCAGTTGGGGTTCCGAGCGTCCCGCTCTCTGCGGGGGTCGTTGGTTATTTTAATGCCGTTCTTTACTACCGAAGACCAACTTCGTTTGGAGAAGTTATCGTAGGCCACTAGAGCGCAGAATGGAATACTTGGAGCTTCCGTCTGCCTTTGTATTATGTTTCGCGACGTTTTATTGTAGAATGCCCATAGCGGCGCAACCTATGTGGACAGGACCCCCCAGGTGGCTTCGTGGCAACCATTGCACAGGCAGCAAGCGGGCTTCTGCCTTACAGTCTTTCCTTAAATGCTCTTGTGACCCGCATCTCCGGCATCTCGGTTTTTGCTCCAGCTTGCAACTGGTGACTAAATGATCCATGGTAAAGCATCTGAAACAATGCATTGGCCGCGGTACAAACATGACCCCGTGTTGTTTAAGTCCCAGGCGGACTCTGCTAGAAAGTTGTTGCCCACAAAGGTCAGAATAACATGCTCTATTGCCGTTACAAACATTGGTGCTTGGATTCTTTGTTTTCACACTCGGACTGCTCTGGAGACCATACGATGTGATAGAAGCTAATATGGCTGCTTCGAATCTAGAGGGTGAACACCCGAAATCTTGCCTTTGCTGAGGAGCGAGCTCCGCTTATTCTCGCAGATACCTTAACTCCCGCCAACTCTTGCAGCGATAACAAAGTACCTCTGCCTCGTTTTCCACTGCAATAACGAGCTCCCCATTTCTAGTAAATCGAGGTTCTTCAACTTTGCCTTTGATATGTTGCGCAATGCAGCGACATACGTAATTGAAACGCGTCTCCAAAGCGTTATCATCAGCTGTAGATATTACAGCCATATTACAGCCATTTGTTTGGCGAGCACCACCTTTAACTCACGCAATCGTTTGTTGCGCGTCACTGTTTGGAAACCATCATCGTCGGTGAGATCTTCTTTTTATGAACTTCAGTAGTGACAGTTGTTACATCGTCTCTCTCTTCAGTGAGCGTTCTGCACCGCATCCTGATTTTCCCCTATTAACGCCCCCTCGGTTGTTTCGCTGGCAACCTATGTTCTCGCTGGAGAAGAATCAACCTGCGATACACGCATGCCTTTGTTGCGAGTGTCTTCCATTGGGCTTGATGCGGCGCGCTTCCTACAGCGGAAGAGATGGTTTTTAAAGGGTAGCACGTCCAGGCGTTTAGTCCCACATTATCCCCACTGACATCAGAGAGTGCGTAAAGACTTATTAAGCTTAAAAATGATCTAAGCATTGCTTGAGTGTATAACGCGATCAAGCGCGAACAATATTGAATAACTTTTCTGCGTTTATTTGATCAGGGGAGCGTCTTGATAGGGCCATCATTACATTATTTGGCAAAAAATATTAGTTTGACCCCTAGTCACGCTATAGGGACTTAAGGCATGCTTAAGCATGTGTCATCGGCGTGCCATTGGCCACGGTGCTACTTATATCGCCTTCCCTATATGAGTACGTGTTAACAATGTCACCACGTCCCCCATATTGAATGTTTGGTACGAAACAACAATGATAATAGTAGAGAGCACCCATGTATAGGGTAAAAATTTGATAGCTCTCATGAGTTATAAGGATGTATGGTTGTTTGGCTGTTTGGCTGTGCATCGACATATGGAAATCCCAGGAAGAATAGCCAATAAATGAATCATGGACGAAGGCGAACATAAAAAGAGAGATAGAGCTTGCCGTTTTCCTGTTCTACCTGTTGTTCGTGTTTAAGACAGAATGCCATGCAAAAAGTAAAAGCAAGCAGACTCAATGCGAACCCGTCATCAGGGCCTCTGCCGTGTTCGAACGTGAAAGCAATGCTTCGCGTTTTTTTAGAGTAGAGTTGCATACAGATTTCCCAAGGTGGGCTGTCACGGCTCTGTTGCTAATGCCGCGGCGATTTATATATATATATATATATAATATATATATTCCTCGATTGCGTGTATCTTAGAGCTAGTGGGCCATGAACAAACTATGGCAATAGGGGCCACTAAAGCCTAGAATAGGCTGCCTTCAGGCCTGCCCGGGCATCGTTTAGGCCACTATCTAAGAAACTCGTTGTAGTAAACTGAGTTAGCTAATAGAGTAGACCCGTCGGGAGGGGCAGAAACGTCCACGGTTGTGCAGGCTTCATTTAACTACTCACGTCGACACATAGCATTTTGAGGGTAAAAGATGAACTTCGTCACGGAAGTTGCCTCTACACCGAAGGTCGTATTGTGCGAGCTGCTAGAAATATATAGTTATATAGACGCATCGGTTGGGGCAGAGATACTGGCGCTACAGAGCTTTCAACGATAATTGTAAAAATCTAGAAATCGCAAACTGTAGACAAAATGAGTGACTAACGTGGTCTGCAATTTACCTACTACGGGATACGTTTAAATATCTGTCCGAAGATTCCAAACGAGATTGCTTCGCTCTAAAATAAAACGATATAATTCAAGCAATTTAGACCGCTTACTTACAAACGCCCTCTTTGTGTTCTAAGACAGGCACAACATATAGCCATAGGCAAGAGCTTACTTTTGTTGACCCATTAATTTACATCCCTTCCGTACTTACAGATTTCTTGTTAAGTCGTACAGCCTCTGGAGGACTTAGTGAGAATCCCATTCGAAATCATTTTGACACGCATGTTAGCCCTAAATGCCTAGGGCCGAGTCGACGACACGACGCACCTCTCTAGAAAGCGTGTGTTTCAAATCAGGCTGTGGTTGCATATGCTCTATATCGTTTGTCTGTTAGATCTGATTGGGCACTATCTGCTGCTACATTCCTATACTGGACAAACTCGCTATAAGCTGAATTTGAGAACATCTGACCTGGATAAAGGTGGAAAAGAAGCAATTATAACCTTGGTCACCATAGAAGAATTGTCTTTTACTGCAAGTGTGGGCTGGTAGTAGTGGGGCCCCAGTCACCAAATACCAGTAATGTCATTTTGCCCTTCTCAGTAGGCAAGTGCTGTTGGCACTACTACAAACTGCATAGAGGGTGTAATAACCCGATTTATTAGTCGCGCTCGTCCTCCGTAGCCAGAGTGCTCGTTGACATACACACGCGAATAATTCGTTCTTTCTCGGTTAGAACACGCCTACTGAATATCGTAATCGTACCAGTCGTCAAGTGAAATTTCTCATCATTGTAACTAGAGTGAGTAGGCTGAGTGAAGTCGGCGGGTACAGTCGCGTAGGTTCACGACAACGGCTCGCAACCGCCTCGTTCCACCAGTTCTTGGCTCCCACTGGGCACCGGCGGTGTGTATGCACGTATTGAGCCTTTGCACTTAGCTAACGGCCTCGAGTAGATGCTGCAGCACTCGGTTGTGGTCAGCGGTCCATTTCGGAGATTAGCTCGTCCATGTTTCGGTCCAGCTTTTCTGGGCTATGTCGCTCTCCACACAGTGGTGGTCACTGAGGATTACCTTATCAGTCAGCACTGCCCGTCGCGCAAGTTTACCTGCCTGGCCCCGGCGGCAACTTCCTGGGTCGATCACGGAGCCTCTGTAAACCTGGTGCTATGTCGGTCAGTCCCTCATGTTGCAGAGGACAATGTGAATGTCGTGTTTCCGTGTAAGGCACTTAAACAGCTTGCAAAATCCCCGATCTTTACCCTGCTTTGATAGGTAGCAGGATATGGAGCAGACTTAGTAAAGGCTCATTGATTGCACAACGTGGATACTTTAGACGTGACTGATAAAAAAAATCATAGGACAGCTCCATGCTTGACTTATTGGAGTACCATAGAGAAGTTAACTTACGTGTTTTAGCTTATGCTTTATCACCGGACTCCTGTTCTGGCAAAATGACACACTGCGCCCCCTTAGAGACGTCTCTAAACAAGGAGACTCGGAATACTTGTCTTAAGCACAAAATCCTCTCGTACACCGGTTCCAACCAATCCTACAAAACACTGCGCCACCGTTATCGCGGCCCTAAGTTTGTTCGCCATCACTTGGACAGTAGATGTACGCATCTCTCTGCTTAAATGAACGCACATAGGTCTTCGAAAATCTGGCTTATCTCGTTTAGGTGCCCATCGTGCGTGTCTTCTTCGTCTCATATTCCGTAACAATGCAAGGGCCTGCTGAGGCTCTTCTTGCTGTGGGCCCTTGTTCAGTTGCCCCAGTTCAGGAGGGGTGGCGGCAATGGTTGCTCTGGTGGTCTGATTGGCCAACTAAGTAGTAATATAAATATTATTTTTTAAAAAAGAACTTATACCTAGTAAGGTTCGACAAACAAAATTGTAAGGACAAGTAGTCTACAACTCTCCTTAACAAACCTTGGAGTAATGGTCACCTGGCCTTTTTAATTTGCATAGGGAGTAGGGCTTTAGGCGCCCTTAAAATGTGGCATCATGCTCTGCAGCGGCTAAATGACCTGTTTTCGGTTCCTCCTCCTGCTGTGCGCCCTTGTCCGGTTAAATTCTGCTTAATATCTCTCTACTTGCGGATGATGGTTCTCTGGTGGTCTGATTGGTTAACTTGGGTAAT